>JBBPMG010000221.1:6067-34979 GCA_038090195.1 Boletellus deceptivus
AAACCAGCGGCAAGGATCCGCTTTCGGAGCTCGCCTTCCTGGCCAACGAGCGCGATGATTTTCTCCGGGAAATCGGGGTGCTGAACTTGTCGACTGAGACGATGGGCAATCCGAGCAAGGATTGCGAGCATCGAAGCCCGTTGGGCTGGAACAGTCGATCTGGAAAGGAGGAAAATGTCATCGAGGGTGTATCCGGCATGACTACCTTGAGCGTGGTGATGCAACCCTAGATGGGACGGCAACGAAGCGGAAAGGGACGCTGATATCGGAGCACCGTGAAGATCGAATCGAGGGACAGACGGATCTGCAGCCTCCTGGGCGAAGGGGGAGTTCATCCACGCGAGACTCGGATCGTTGGCAGGCACGCCCGGAAAGTATCGTCGACGTATATCCTCTGGTGTGCCTTCCTCAGGCTCGTCATCGTCCTTCCTGGCGCGTGTTTGCTGGTCTTGGGCAGGCCCATCGGTTGGGAAAGACCGCTTGAACGGAATCGCGTTCTTAAACGTGCCGAGGGATACGATCGAGTCGTCTTTCGTATCCGGTGGGGGTGGGAGTGCGAGGACCATTCGTTTGGGCGACCTAGGCGCTGATTCGTATACATGTATATCGTCTGGGGTGACCTCTGCAAAGCGCAGCTTGCGGCCTGTCCTGCTGGAGGGACGCGTCCTGCTCGTTGCAGGCAACGGCGACGGCGCTACATGTCTTAGTCGCAGGCGAGGGAGAAATTGGAGGTACAAATTACCTGACTGTCCTATATTCTCGAGACTCTTTACCCGGAGAACACCCGGCCTGGCGGCCAACCCGCGTGACACGCGATGGGGTGCGGGAGAAACAACGGGGACAGTCTGTCCGCGGCCACCGTCATTTGAAACTTGTCCGTGTATCTGCAGTCCTGGCGCCGCCTGCGCTTCTAGTGGCACTCCCTCCTTTATCTCCCTTCGCCGTCGAGCCTCCTGAACACGTTTCAGCAGCTGCCCTGTGCCTTCACCAAGCTGTTCCATAATCGTGTGCGTCTCCGCCTCTATCTCTTCCTCGCTCATCTGTGCGATCCTCCGCGCGTTCTCTGCGTGGATCTGGCGACGGAGCGCGTCGACATCGGTTGGAATGGACTCTGGATCGATGGGCGGTGCTGTCGGTGCAACGAGAGGCTGAGCTGTCGATGTCGCAGACACGACGGACGGCACCTCGATCCGGTTCGCACCTCCGACATGGCCGTTCGGGCTGGCTTCGTCTCGTGCGCGCGCAAAGGCGCTCTTGAAACGGTGCTGGGCGGCTGGGAAACCAGAACCGGGGGTGGCACTGAACCTGGGCGACGGCGCGGACGGCGTGCTGCGTGTCGTGCGCTCGACCACGGAGCCTACCAAGGAACGCTCATGGGGCGACATGCGCGTCGGTGAGCATAGGGTTATCATTACATAATCACGTATCGATCGTATATTCCCGATGTCCTAACACAGCAGCCCTACTTTTCCGCTGTTGGCCGACCTCGGTGGGGGGGCGACCTGATGCAGGACATGAAGAACACGCTCGAGCTGGGAGTCGAGTGCGTTCCCTTTCCCCTCCTTTTCTTGCTCGTGCACGAGTGACCATCTGTTGGGAATCAAATCACCCTGTAAGTACATTGTGCCATCGGACGCCGTTCATCAATTCCACCAGAGGCGCGATAACTCTCCAAGGGAAAAGAAAAAACGAGACGAAAAATATCCCCGACGAGAAGGGACCCCATGAAGCTAGTATAACCGACTGACAGTGACTGTTCGGGGTTAGGGCCCGGGCGTACACCTATCGAACCCTCAGAGACGCGAGCGCGCATGCTCATGCGACCGGCCGAGGTACAACGACACCGCCGCTTTCACTTCGTCCACCCACTCTGTCACCACCCCGTCATCGTACACGTTGCGGTCGTAAAAGACGACCATGTTCATCCGTCCGCTCAAGGTCAACGCGCCTAGATAGAGTTCCCCCGGGCGCGGGTGCAGCCGTGTCGTGTTATTCTCCACCACAATCCTCGGGGTCGTGTCCGCCTGCATGCCGGGAGAGGGCATCATGTAACCTGCTTTCATGGGATGCGAAGCAGGAGAAAAAGGTGAGAGCGGGTGGGACGGAGGGAGGGGATACACAGTTGGGAATATCGAATCCACCTACAACAAATAACGCGTTCGAATAAACAAGGGAGACATGAGAAGAGGAGGTAAGAGATAGATAGTGGGCAACGTACGTCACCGATGCTGGAGCCAACGTGGGCAATCACCATGGGCGCACTGTCAGTAACCACCGGAGTCCCGTCACCGGAGTCCAAGTTGCCAGGCGCACCAACGTTCCGAACATTTCCAGCATGATTTGTCCACTCCACAGCAAGGAGACGCGCGTGGCGACGGCGTTCCAGAATTCCAGCTTGCATGATCTCGAGAAACAAGGGATGATTAAAAAACGCCTTCGTCTGCTTTCTCACCGACCTGGTGCGATGCAGAAAACGGTCAAATGTAAGCAGATCCAATAGCGGCGGGGCACCATCTGACACATCATGCTGTTTTTGTTCCCGTTTATCGAGCGTCATGAACGGGAGCTGCGAAAAGAACACGCCGATGGCAACCAAAAACTCGCCACCACCACCCTTGTTGAACCACTCTTTGTCAAGATACGGGCGCAAGTTCAGCGGACCCAAGCATCGATGAGGTTGCCGTTTGCGATATGCCCATTCTCCCTCCGAGATTTCACCACGCAGGTACCGCCGGTAGAGCACCCGCGTCATGGCCACCTGTGCGAGCACGAGATAGGCATTCCCGAACGTGATCCCGTACAGTCGACAGTTGGTGGTCACCGTGGTCGTCTGCATTTCTGTGAGCACGGCGGAGACATAACCAGATCGTGCAGGAGTGTACAGGCTCGCCCGTACGCGGTGGCGTGGAAGTGCATGCCCACCCTAACAAGCCATGAAGATCAGCTTGGTGAGATATGGCTTGTGTTTACCTTGCTTCCTGCCATCCTCAGTCGGAATATTGTGGCTGCGACCGCCCTTCGCCATCGTCGTCTTGCCGGGCTGAGCAAACGCAAATGCATGGGTTCGAGATCCTCTGGAGGGATAGCCATCGCCAGCCTGGCTTCCAGTGGGAGCTGAGGAGGCCCCGAGCTCAGATTTCCGCCCTTCGCGAGCGTGTCCAGAAAACACCGCATCAATGTCCTGTTCGCCGCTTCATCGGTCACACAATGTGCAATCAACGCCATAAAGTATAGGATATCCGCCCTCTCAGGGTTGGTCTCGCGGAAGACGTACAGCTGCGCTAGCAGCTCGTCCGAAAGCGGGCGTGGACCATCAAAGACATCAGTCATTCGCTGTTGCACCTCCTCTGCACCTGTAGCTCGTCCAAAGACGATCTCGTCTGGACGCAAGACGGCAAGATCGTGTTCCTGGACGATAAAGTGGGGGTCTTGCGGTGATAAAGTGTCCCCTTCTCCGGCTACCATCTCGGCGTCAGCCCGCCAGGAGCAGTGTAGCGCAATGTGTGTACCTGGCAGCAGTTGCACAGTTGCAGCTGCGAGTGGATAGCGTCTCTTTGTCGACAGCCATGCCTTGGCGATGTTGGTCTCTCCAAAAAGATGTCCATCCTGTGATGGGTTCAGGAGGCGGACCTCGACGAGACAAAGATTGTCCGCAGTCCCGCTAAAGTGACCATCCCAGAAGAATGCCGTTTCCAACGCGCCAAGGGGTCGTCGGAAGGCGCGACCACGAGTTGGATGGACATCAATCAACGTCCAGCTGAACATCGATGGGGTGAAACAGCAAGTGCCAGTGGTGTCCGACTCCCGAAAACGACAAGCTTGAGCTTGAGCTTGAGGGGCGGCGATCCGTGACTTGTCCGTGTACGGCCGCCCGGGATCCGCTCGTCGTCAAATACCAGCTCATGTCAAGCGGCTGGTCCGAATCCCGCGGCAAACAGGCGGTCGCCTGACAAGAGAAGAGGAACATCGAACCCGATGACATTCATGCTGGGAAGGTGCTACACGCCCTCCCGGACCCCCGTCGCGCAGGTAGGGTGGAGATGCTGCGAGAAGTCCAGTATGAGAAATTGTATGACGTAAAGTCTAGTATTGGGTACTGTCGCGCATTTTCTCACCGAGGGCGCCAACCAATGTGAGTGGCCATCCAAGACCTCCCCCCGCGCAATTTTCCCGCAAGTTCGCAATCCCCTGTTTCCTGAAGGGATTTTCACAAGTTGCGTGGGGAGCGCTGCACACAAACACACCGTAAATTGACATCGTCCGAGAATAAGCGAGAGCAGCGTAACAATTGAGATATGCTAAGACGCATGTCCAGACATACGCATCGATCCAAACGGAGATAGTAAATGGATCATCGACCATAGGAGTCATTAGACGGCGTGGGTGGTTTGGAAGTCTCGCAAGGCCTCCTCCTTCACAGTGCCTGGTCTTGTGCTTTTCTGAGAACGACCTGTGTCACGAGTGTCCCGAATGAAAAAGCGCAACACAGACAACCCACCACCCCGTTTGACTCAAACGACAAATCCGAGCTTGGACTGCACTGCAATGCCCATCTTCCCACGGCTGTGCGGGGCCGCCTACAGGTCTACAGAGTCGCACTGTGTGTATAGCCAATGACCTGTTACGCCGGCAGGCAGGATGAAACGACAAAAAAAAAAAACCTTTCTTCCCCCCCGGGTCGACGTCCAAATCGTTTCAAGATTCGAATATACCCGAAGATAGTTCATATACCGTCTGCAACCAATCCGAGATGTTGGGGTTAGCCTACGTTGCAACTTTCAGCCGACCTGTATGATCACCTCTAAAGAAAATCCACTAAAGCTACGAGCGATCACGATAGCGATGCCTAGAGGTCGGGAGTGTTGCGTGAATTCGAGCGCGGTCTGCCTCAGTGTACCACGCAGCTGTCCAAGAAGAACGAAAATGAAGGACTAAGAATCCAGCCAAAAAAAAAAAAAAAGTAAGCAGTTAGAAGTGTCACACTATCACTATCCGCAGCTGGCAGGGACAGGCACGTTCCCCAGAAACATAGACGGGTCTCCTATAATAGAGCACGACAAGCCGACACCACTACGCCATTCGCCTGGCCGCGCCGTGTGCTACTTCCTTCATCAACACTGGAAGAGACTGTTGATTAATTTCCAAGGTAGGAAATCAAGTAACGGCCCCGCAAAGAAGCGAGTCCTATATCAGATAAAGCGCGCACTAGACTATAAATATCTCTTGTGGATCGAGGAAAGAAAGCGCGAGGTGACTTACATGTGCACCGCTTACTCTAGGATGAATGTTGTCATTAAAGAATCGCGAGGGGCCAGACTCGCCGGATCATGCGTCCTTTTGTTCCGATCTTCTGATGCCATGGCTCACCGATGCCAATACCGATGGTGATATCGGGTTGGTAGACTATTTTGCTTTTGCGGTTCCCCTTACCAACATTGTAGACGTGCGTCTACAGCATTCGGAAGACGCAACTTGCAAGCGCTAATTCTCCTCCAGAGATCATCCACGCGCTTTGGAGACGGAAGACAGAACCTGTGTCATCTTTTTGAACGTATAGAAGAAATTTACTGGAATCCCGACTATGATAACGAAGCGGACAGTCGACAGGCTGACGATCAAAGGAAATAAGTCATTGGAAACTCAGCTGATTACATACAAGACCGGATAATTACCCCCTATTTACGTGACACAGAAACGTAATGGGGCCAAACAAATCTGAAAAGCATCTAAGCCAACCTGCTTGAGCGCCACGACTGTCTCAAAGGGCACGCACAATACATTAATATCGTCATTGCAATGCTTGCCTCCTCCATGCCGCCTAACTGATCTCGATAGCTTTGACCTCATCCCTTTGGACGCCGTCGCAGACCGTTGCCATGTTCTGGCAGGTAGCCGAATCCTCGTGGTCACCACCCTTTGGTGGGGTGCATGGCGTCGTAGGGCTCAGATCGGCGCACTTCTGTACACCGTCATGAACGGTATAATCGCCCTTCTTTAGCGCCCCCATGGCCTCCTCTACGACGAGGGCATGTCCAGACCAAAGGTCCTCCCTCGCGCTGTTCAGCATCTCGGTCTCCAAGTCGCCATCGAGGTCGTACGCAGATATCCGAAAGCTGTTTAGATCCTCCTGTGTGATGTGCGAGTGCGAGAAGGAAGTGGTCACTGAAAGGGAGGTGACGCGACGGGCCTGTGATGGTCGCGGTGACATCAAAGGATGGGTCATCGCTCTAGCAGGCGTGATGGGGGATGGGGTAATTGGAGTGGAAGATATTTGCAAAGTAGGCACCTGGACAGTGGGTGTAGGCTTTTCAGGGCTTGCAGGACTAGGGTGATGCCATGGTTTCCAGATCTTCCAGTATTCGCTCATGCTGCGTTTGTGAGATGGGGAGGCAACAGGCGAATGCTCAAGATGTGAACTGGGGGTACCCCGGGAGGCTTTGGATGCAGCATGATGGCGGCTCACGAAGTAGAAGCCGATCAAGATTACGACTAAGCAGACTGAGGAATAAATGGGTTAGCCACAAAGTTCCAGGATGCGAGGCTCCGAGAGAGAAAGTGCTGTGGGATTGCTGATGCAAAGTGGAGTCAAAAGGTCCATATCAAAAGACTCATTGCTCCTCTGAGAGCGTACATTCAATAACAAGCAGTTGGACATAATCGCGCCACGTGACGACGCAAATAACGCAGTACCGAGCAGGCAAGCAGGAAGTGATGGCACGACGAGTGAACATGACCAACCTACACCGACGACGATGAAGATTATGGTGTCCGGTTGTATCCCCCCGCCGCTGCCTCCGTTGGTGGATCTGGGGCGCAATATAGATTGGATGTGCATAGTTCCAGCTTCGCGAGTAGGGAAAGATGTTGACGATTCGCCCGGTTTGACCAAGCGGGCGAAAGTAGGAGACATGGCGACCAGGAACCACGAATGGATGGGCGAAGTTAAATACTCGAGAGGGAGTGGCAGCACTCGGCCTGATCAGTCAAGAGAGGGCCACGCGGCTTGTGCATCGCCTGCTACGCGGTCCACGGACCAATCGAAACTTTACCTCCACATTCCGACACCCCCGACATTCTCCGGGCCCAACTCGAGAATCACTCCAGTAAAGTTGCTGCGGCGTGGCTGTGAAATGGGGGGAGCCTCGAGGGAGTCGTAAGGCACCAGGTGCTTACACAATCGTGCATGGCCCTCGCACCATCCGAGAGATTCGGCCAAGTTAGTTGGCAGAGGGGTAGTCCAGTCCGTCACGAAAGTTCCAGATGAGCCAGCGAGCAAGATGGCCAAGGAGATAGGCTGCACCAACCTGACCCTCTTATTGGAGATGCGATGGAACCGGGCCTACAGTGGCGACTCACCATGGCAGTAGAAGCCCGGCAACTCCGAGGACCACCTCAGCCTCGCACGACTTTGTCTACCATTAGGTTGCTGGTTGCTGAATGGCCATCGGGCACGTCGGAGGCAAAGGCCGAAACAACGCAACCACATTCGGGGGCTCCGTTCTGATTGGACCACACTCCGCTCTGGCGACCCTGGCCATGGCAAAAACCGCGTTTGATCGCTGGTCGAGCCGTGCAGCAAACCGGAAGACATCGCCGTCCCACGAGGCCACAGCACAGGCATGTCACAAGAACACAGCGAAAGGGCATATATATCGCATTATATAATCAGTATAGCCACTACACTGGAGCTGGCTATGATGGACTCCACAACTGCACCACAATTCCGCCTGCCTGATCTTGGGCAAGGTATACAGACACGCACGATTCCTGCCTAGTGTTTATTGCATGGGCAAGGATGAGCATCACATTACTCCTGCTGTGTCTTGGTCTTGGTCTGGCCGTGTTTATTCGGTCCTACACCAAATACACTGGAGCTCTGCGCTCGAGATCATCTCGCGCTCGTCAAGCCATCCTCATGGAATTGAACCCCAAAGTTGCTAATACAAAAAAGTACACGTTTGTTGGACTGTTCCATCCGTATTGGTGAGTGTCCCGCCCTGTTGACTTGCTGTATTTATGAAACACTCGGTTGAAATACGTTAGCAACGCAGGCGGTGGAGGCGAGCGTGTGCTATGGACTGCTGTGGCCCACGTGCAGCGCAAACACAAAGACATGATATGTGTCGTCTACTCTGGCGATGTCGACGCTTCTAAGCAAGAAATTATTGAAAAAGTAAAGGTTGGCTAGCTCTGCTTTTCGCCCAGGCTCTCCTTTCAAATAGTGGCAATTATCCAGATTCGCTTTGCGATTAATCTTGACCCTTCCACACTTCATTTCGTATTCCTAGAATCAAGAGGCCTGGTCGAGGACTCACGATGGCCTAGATTTACCATCCTAGGTCAGAGCCTTGGTTCCATGTATCTCGTATGGGAAGCAATGTCAAAGTTCATTCCAGACTTCTACATCGGTACGTCCTAGTTCCCTATTCCCTTGCAAGTCGTTCTACATCAACACCTCGCAACTTCAGATACCATGGGCTATGCCTTCACCTTCCCAGTCGTAGCTTGGCTCACGAGGGCCTCTGTTCCTATTGGAGCATACGTCCACTACCCAACCATATCCACTGACATGCTTGCTCGTGTGCGCGGCGAGTCGTGGAAAGTGCAAGCAAAGCGTATGTGAGTCTTATATCCGCTGCTCTCGTTGTGTCTCAATGATGAAGGTAGCTACTATCGTCTCACGATGTACTATTATGCCCTCGCCCTTTCACATGCCCAATTCTTGATGGTCAACTCGTCATGGACTCGGGACCACATTACGTCTATCCTGTCACACGAACACTTTGGTCCAGCAGTCCAGTGGGCACACCGGGTGACTCCTTTACTACTTGTGAAACTTTTGCTCCTTGGTCCAGCTATTTGGCCGGCCATGCGCAGCATAGATGGATCCGCCTCAGCGACTGGCAACAAGACACACAAGACTAAACCTGCAGTCGTATACCCCCCGTGCAATACATGGGAGATGGCCAAGTTTTCCCTCCGGAGGAGAGAGCGAGTCATTCTCAGCGTTGCGCAGTTTCGGTATGTTGATCGTTATGCAGGCGAGCGTGCTCCATTGACATGATACCAGGCCAGAGAAGAATCTCCCAGCACAACTTCACGCGTTTGCACAGCTTCTGATGGACCACCCAGAGTACAAGACACGAAGTGACAGCCCGAACGAGGATTCTGTTCGATTGGTGTTGCTGGGTGGTGCGCGGCATCAAGATGATTTGGACAGGGTCGCGGCTTTGCGTGCCTTGGCAAATGAGTTGGGCATCCAGGTATATGAATTGTGCAGGCAGAGGTGCCGTTGTTCACTTACTCCTCGTGTCAGAACCAAGTCTCGTTTGTCGTCAACGCTTCCTTCCCTGACATGCTCGGCTGGCTTTCCCGTTCCAGTATTGGCATTAGTACGATGGTAGACGAACATTTTGGGATCAACGTCGTCGAATTCATGGTGAGCAGCGCAAACTCATTATTTAATATCGAGACTAGTCGCGTGCTCATCGCGTGTTCTCGTGGTAATTAGGCGGCGGGTCTTATTCCTCTCACCCACGCTTCTGGAGGTCCGCTGAACGACATCGTGGTGCCATACGAGTCACAGCCTACGGGCTTCCATGCACGGACGCCTGGCGAATTCGCAATGGCTATGCACGAGGTACGGTGTTGTGTTTTCAAACGTCTCCTCATGGCACACACGAGGAACCGAAAACATGGATGCTAATATTGCCTCGTTAACCCATCTTTGTAGATTTTGACAATGGACGTTACTGCCGAACGAGGGTACCGGGAGAGAGCGAGGCGGTGGGCTGTGGAGAGATTTTCGGAAGAAGAGTTTGTCAAGGGTTGGGACGGGAGCGGGTGGATAGCGTGCGTTCGACCGTGATGTGATACTTCGTCGACGTCCGTTCGCACTGCACACCCCTCTTGATGGGCTTATGTTTATTGTTAGTGTGGGAGTACCATCAGAAAGTGTCGGACCCCTCGATTCATTCATTTGTTCACTCAGAATAGACAACTTAGGAGCGAGGAAGCCGCGACCCTGCAGCGCCAGCTTGTGGGCTGATTCGACAACAGAAATCTGATCGTTCGTCGGGGTATTCTCTGTTCCGTAGATCGTTAACCCATGTGTACATAGTGTGTGCCACTGTGTGGGGCTCTGTGAAAGATCGAGAACCGGCCGGTGGATACCCTGCGGTGCGTCCCTCGATGCGATGGTGTGGGCTCACCTACTCAACGTCCACACCCTCTACAATCTTCTCGCCGTCTTCGGAGAACTTGACGTTGTGCTGTGAGCGTGCGATGAGTGATAGGGTAACAGAACATGGACTGAGGCCTACCGAATCTGACGACGATTTACCCACATACTTTGTATGGGCTATCATGGAGCGTACATCAGCGGCAATCACGCATCATGGCGATTGAGCACGGAAGCGCACCTCCGTACGCGACCAAGTCACCCTTGTCGTTCGTAAAGTCCACGCGGGTATAAGCCAAGTTTCTGCCTGGTAGGGAAACGCGCATCCTTGAGCGGGTCTCGGTAGAAAAACGAGACGTCGTACCCAAGGAGGTAATCGTGGCTTTGGCGTTGAGGACCTCGCCAGCCTTGCCGCCGGGTCGGACGAACGAGGTGCTGATGTCCGTTGAAACGCCGGTTAGGTAATGACCCTTGGAGGCGATGGCCAATGAGCCCACGGTGTCCGTCAGCGACAAGATCAGCCCGCCGTGCACGGTCTGATTGCATCGTCGCACGTTAGCACCAAGGGACGTTGGCACAGGAGGGGGAATGAACGCACGCCGACTCTGTTGACTTTTTGGGAGGGATGCTAAGTGATGCGTGCGGGCGTGTTACGAGAGGAAATGCGCACGATTGTATGGTTCAATTTTGAGCCTTGTCTCGACGAGGCCTGGGGTAGCTCTGGTGATGACGAGCTTGATTTGATGGGCGTTAGAAGTATGTTGACTGCAGGATAAGGCATACAGACATTGGGGAAGCATTGTGCGTCGTGTCCTGGATGCCATGCTCAGACTCGTTCGCACCGCAGGAGCAGTTGAACCGACCTTTATTATCGACAAAGGACTTCCAGACCTGTGTGCACGGATGGAGTTTGCATAGAAAAAGCGCAGTAAGGCAGACTTACCCTCCGGGTAAAGCGCAGGCAAGCAGACATGACGCGACTCACTGTGCGAGCAGCGCTGCGACGTCGTCGAGTGTTCGGTTCGTCGACATTCCATTTTCGGAAGGTGTTTGTTTGGTTTCAATGCCTTTGCCAAACAAACGGGTTTTGCCACGCTCGCGAATTCAGAGTCCGCTCGGTCGTTCCGCAGAACTGTTGAAAGCAAACGACGAGCGACAGCCACCGCCTTCCCTTCTTGCCACTGTACAGACATGTCTGACCTCTGTCCCGTCTACGCTCCCTTCTTCGGCGCCATGGTGAGTGCCCACCGCGCTCGTGCGACCTGCACCTGAACCCCATCCCAGGGCTGCACGTCCGCGATCGTGTTCACCTGTAAGATATCCGCCGTCCTGCTCACGAGCCGTCCGTTCAACGTTCCATTCTTCACTTTTCCTTGTAGGTATTGGGGCCAGGTTCGTCTACGGGTTCTTGTAAAAATTTCGTGGCCCAACTGAACAACCCGCAGTTACGGTACCGCCAAGTCTGGTGTTGGTATTTCTGCCATGGGTGTTCTCCGACCCGATCTCGTCATGAGATGCGTCATCCCAGTTATCATGGCCGGTATTATCGCGGTGTGTGCCGTCTTATTGTCGCCCGTGGTACCTGTATAACTAGCACTACGTATGTAGATTTACGGTCTGGTTGTTTCGGTACTTATCTCGGGCTCCCGTATGTATTCTTATTGCCGTTCTGTTGCATTACTTTGATTGACTATTTGGTTGCAGTCGGCGCACAAGTATCTCTTGCATCCAGTTTCATTGACCTTGGTGCTGGTCTTTCCGTCGGCCTCGCTGGTCTCGCTGCTGGTTTTGCTATCGGGATTGTTGGTGATGCGGGTGTGAGGGGTACCGCACAACAGCCGCGGCTATTCGTCGGAATGGTAGGTTCTCTCCGCTTTCCGCTTCTTCTTTCTCTTGTTGACTCGCGACACAGGTCTTGATTCTCATCTTTGCTGAAGTTTTGGGGCTCTACGGTGCGCTTCCCCTGTTCATTCGGGATTCCTTTTGTGACAATGGGATGTTTCAGGTCTTATCGTGGCTCTTATAATGCATACGCGGGCTGGTGAGATCGTCGGAGTGAGTCGCGCTGTCGAATCAAAATTTAATGCGGGTGACTGACGTTGCTTATAGTGCTGAAGGCGCTATGTAGATAGATGAGATGCGACACGATTCTACATTTGTTGTCCATCGACCCCTCCTATCCTCTATCTGTGTAGCAGTCTTACTGACTACCCTTACCGTATGCCATTGGTTGTAAACCGGAGGGTCTCCTGCTCAATGACCGAAAGTAAACTGGTTCCAACGTGCCAGACATTATGGGTGCTCTCGTGGTTACTTGACAACGAATGAGCGCTGCTCTGTGAACTAGGTTGCCAGTGGCAGAGTGAGGCCTCCCAGTGGGCTCCAAGTACCAGTGTCGATTGATAAACCCAATAATGCACTATGAGTCCATGACCACCCGTGTTTAGCAACCAGGTTACGCACGACCAGCTGGTCGTCTTATTTCTGGCTTGCCAATGCCAGCAACCAAACTCTAGGCCTCGCAGAGTTCGGAGAGATGTCCTATTTTCTGCCGCTACCCAGGACGTTGTTGGCCTTGTCCTTGATTAGCATTCAGGTCGCTCTGTCAGTCCTGGCTAGGACCCCAGTCTCCTCGCCGCCAACGTCACCTAATGACCCGTTTCGCGCTATCGCCAACCTGTACCCACCCCGGCAGGCGGAGCAGCCGTTGTGCTGCTTAAAACCACCACCGACCGTCGAGCCCCCAGAACGGCCAGAAGACGTGCTGCTCTCGTTCGAGGAATGGAAGTCGAAGCACATCCATCCTGGCTCGTCAAGTCCCTCTGTGACGCCCACCGCAGAGGACGATGCTCCTCCCAGCACTCCCCACGTCCAGAATGCCGACGTCCCACTGACGGACGCTGCGCAACTCCTTGCATCCGATCCCTCACATTCCGCGACCGACGGCGCACTCCCGCCGCACTTTCGTGTGCCCATCGTCGACAGGTTCAACTACGCTGGTATAGACTGTTCTGCGCGGATACACGCGAACCACAAGACTGCCAAGTCGGCCTCTGCGATACTGTTGTCTACCAAGGACAAGTACATGCTCTCGCCGTGTAGCGCCAACGACCAGTTCGTGGTCGTGGAGCTCTGCGACGACATCCGGATCGACACGGTACAACTGGCCAACTTTGAGTTCTTTAGCGGGGTGTTCAAGGATTTCTCTGTGGGCGTCGCGAAGACGTACACGGGCGCGAACGAGGGGTGGACGCCCGCTGGGACTTATCGTGCCAAGAATGTTAGAGGCGTGCAGGTGAGCCCTCTCTTTCTACTTTACGGTTGGCGGTCTCTGGTCTCATGGGACACAGTCCTTCCATCCCCCGACGTCGTTGCGTGACTTTTATCGCTACATTCGAATCGACTTTCATTCGCATTACGGGCATGAGTACTACTGCCCCGTTTCTCTGCTTCGGGTGTACGGTCTCACGCATCTCGAGGAATGGAAGTGGGACAGCTGGCTGGACGAGAGCCGTGCACGACTGAAAGAGTCGGCCACGCATCATTCCTTGATCGGGAACCAGCCAGCGCCGGGGAGCAATAACGCCACGCATCCCAAAGCGGTGTCCAATAGCGGCATGAACGTTTCTGCAGCACAGGCTGGCACTGCCGAGACCCGCGCCGATGGCACGCTTTCTCCGTCTGCTGCAGCGGCGAGCACGCTCGTTCGCGAGCCATCGTCTTCCGTCTCTAGTTTGTCGTCCGCCCATTCTCAGTCGCGAAGGCGGTCGTCTGCCGACGTCATTGGAGAGGGCACGTCAGCGCCGTGCGTCGGTGATGACGGGCAAGTGTTGTCTGCTCAGCCCACGGAAGTACGCTCGACGACAGAGGCAATCTCGTCGCTCTTGTCCTTGTCTTCACCTCCATCTGTCGTCTTATCCTCTTCATCCGTAACAGACCATTCGCGTCTCTACTCACACGAGTCAGAAGCGCATGTAGTCACCACGGCTACGCCTTTGTCTCCGTCGAGCAGTAGCCCTTCTCCACCGCCGCCGGTTCAGCTGACTCCTACCCATGCAGCATCTTCCGCACACTGGACTGGAGAGTCTATTTATCGAACAATCATGAATCGATTGACCGTCCTCGAGGCGAATCATACGCTGTATACCCGTTACGTGGCAGAGCAGACGGCCGGCGTGCGAGAGGTATTGCGAAAGCTCAACGAAGAGGTTGGAAGGCTCGAGAGCATCGTAAGTGTGTTGCGAGCTCTGTTGACCGCCCGACGTCTGACTCCGCATTGTTGCACTCGCTCTCCCTCCGTTCCTTCCAGAGTCGGATGCAGGCCCAAATGTATCAACGTACGGTTCATGAATGGGAAATGCAAAGACTTCGGCTGGAATTTGAACACGGGGAACTGCTCTCTCGCGTCAACTACCTTTCCGACGAGGTAAACTACACTTGACTGTTCTCGCTCGAGCCACAGAGTGCTGAATCGAGTACAGGTCCTCCTTGAAAAGCGACTTGGCATTGCTCAACTGTGCCTCCTCCTGGCCGTGCTTGTGTTTATCGGTCTCACTCGCGGCGCGCCTCCTGCTCATCCTCTTCCGATGCATCGCTCAACACACGAATGGGGCGTGCGCAACTTGAGCCTCGGGAGTAGCACGGACGGCTGGAACCCACTCCGGAGACGCAGTCGCAGTCCTGTCGAACGGAACGGGAGCCCAATCGCGAAAGCTGAGAAGGCTACTGGTGATTATCACCTTGGCACCCGAGAGGCGCCGTGCTGAAACAATATTTTTTGATGGCCAGTGACAGAGAACCGCGTGCTGTTTCCAGGCTCGACAGACGCTCCGGAAGCCATAGCTGAATTTCGTCCGTCCACTCGCGGCAGCCTCCATGCGTCGAGATCTTTCAAGTCGACGGCTGCAGCATCTTTCTCGGTGACGTCCCCACATAGACAGGCGCAGACATCCTTGGCCTTTCGGACGCCGATGAAGCCCCGGGCGCTTACGTTGACTGAGCCGCATACACTCCCTCGAGCGGAACCTATCGCGCGATCGCACTCGTCTTCTGCGTCGGGTCATCACCTCGTTCACGGGCGCTCTGCGAAGCGCTGGGCGCGAACAGCACATTTGCACGAGATCAAGGTCGTTCGGGAGCGACGTGGCAGTGGCGGGGGTGGCGATGGCAAACGGGCCGGTGCAGTGCATCACGCCAAGGAAAAGGATCGGGAGAACGAACGTGGGGGTCCGTTGGGGGACGTGTTCACTGTCTCTTCGACTTCTATCTCGTCGCCGTTTCAACCCAGGGACAAGAAGAGCGGAGCGCTGAGTGTTCTGCGCCGTCCGCTGGTGCTGACTGGGACCGCTGAGCAGCAGCAGGTGGTGGTGGAGCATGGTTCGGAGGAAGGTAGCGCGGATGCAGATGCGTGGGTCGATACGGACGTGGACGTGGATGTGGATGTGGAGGCGGACGACGACGTGTCTGTCGCGTCGGAGAGGGGGGCGGCGATCGTGCTGAATTCGCCGGGACGTGACGTGTTTGGACGGTTGCCGGCGTCGTTGCCTCCGCGAGCGGCGGTACGCATCGTTTGACAGGTCTGCTGTAACGCTTTTTGAATATGTGCTGTATCCGCCGTTTCTAATGACTCGTGTTATACATCGTCGTAGATTTTTTTTTTTTTCATGACCCTTTGGGGTGCTAGACAGAGTACTACTAGGTACAATCCTTCGTTTCTTTATGTGTTAGGGGTGCTGAGCGGGTGAATAATGCTTGACATTGCATCTAGGGATCTAGTGCTGCTCCAAGGGTTACTGAATCGTTTCACCGAGAGGTAACCAAGACACAAAGCGCCGTTCCACACGATATTGTGGTCGTCGAAATGTCGACGAAAGGATCACTGTTTTATCTGCAAAGCTGTTTCGATATCGTAGTACGGGGTTCAAGTGGGTGGGGGAATCCGGAACCATCTCCTCAGCTACATGCGGTCTCCGCCGTGTACGAACAAAAGAATGCTTAGCGCCGAACGGATCTTGTGGGCCCAAGGGGTACTGGCTGGCGATCATGATGTGTTTAGCGCGCCAGGTTCCACAAACCCATCCTTCCACGTTCGACACACGGTCCAGTTTGACGACGACCGACGGCGCTCAAGCGGCGGACGACCCACTCGGTAGGTGATGCACACGGCGCATCGATGCCGAGGTCTAGGGAGTATCAGCATTCCCTTGCTTTCCCGTGAGTCGTGACTTTCCAAAAGTATCCCCCCCCCCGGCCCGCAGGCACGCTTGAACTTTGTGTGGCGCGGTGAGTGCCCCGGATCAACGACCGTTGTGCCTCCGTGACCAAGGTGACATGAGACAAACTCACGTGCTCTTCGATAGAGACCGACGGAAGATCCAGAGCATCGTCATGTTCGTTATGGGACCATCATGGAACACTGAATGTCGAGGAGACATCCAAAGTTGGCAAATCTAATCAGTGTGAGTGTAGGGCGTTCGATTCCTGACACGACGCTTGGCGTAGAATCACCGCGATTCTTGTTGGGGTATGTATAATACAGGACATGTCTCGCCATTCCATCCTGATGGCCTTGAACTGAACTGACGTCCAAGACGATAGAGAACCGGGCACGGTACCTTTGAGAATGTCTTGAGAGAGGCTCATGGTTTCCCATTCTTTCGGGATCACCTTCATTGGGCGCGACCTAGCTTTGGAATCCGTGATGTGATCCGGAAAAAATATCGCCCAGATAGAGCCATCGATTCGGCAAAGGATGTCCCAGATAGACACTTCCCCGCTGCCTTCGTGGTCGCGGAGAGCTTGCTCCACGACCTTTGGCCGCAAGAAGCCAATGGGGTTTGTCGGAACGGCCGTATCTGCCAGTGGTCTGTTCGGTTTCTTGAAGGACCCTACTACACAGGGAGTAACACGGGTGCTTGCAAAGAATGCCAGGAATCATCCACGACGCTGACGACAGGTCGCGCAAATAGTTGTCAAAGCGCAAAATGGCGATGTGAAACACACATCCAAGATCACGTGTCAACTTGAATACCCAAGTGCTTGGCGATGCCCGTTCGCGGTGTTCCATTTGCAGTGTCGGCCATACATCACAGCCTAACTGCAAGATCAAGCGAGCGCGAATGGCCACTATGGTGCCCCATTTGGCTGAAGCAAGATATTCAGCCCAGCTAGCCGATCGGAGGTCTCTGTCTGTTGCAACTCAAGTATTCGTAACCTTCCCCGTTTCTTTCTTTCTTTCTTTTTTTTAGTGCATTCGCTACGTAGCAACTGACAGGGCTAGCTCCATGTAACACACTAAGGCGGCCGGTTCGAGGAAAAATGCTCTTATATGCGCTCTATTTTCGTTGGAGGTGTGGGGCTCTGTACACCGCCCGGTGTCCTCGGTCAACAGAGGGCCATGGTAGCTTAATATTTAAGACTCACTATCAAGGTTTGTGGCCCAATCATGTGGGAGGGTTTCAGGGTCGGCGAGGAGAGGCATCCAGGTGTGGAGGACTGTCGTTTGGAAGTTCGGTAACCTTAGTTTTCGGTTTGTATTCGCCAGTCTGCGGTCGATGTCTAAACGGGCTAGCCCGTTGTTTGCCATTGTTCCATTGCGTGGCAACTGCAGCCTGAGGGTGTGAGGGCCCTTCGATCACTCGGCTACAACAGTAAGTTACTAGGCGGACTCAGCTGAGAGCAGGATGCATTTCAAACGGGCTATACCGTTCTGTTTGGGGCATGGCAAGCCCCGTTCGTGTGCGGTGGGAGTGAGGTTGCCACATCCTAGGGTAAGACCGAGGGAGTGTTTCCAGGTCTCTGGACACACATCACGAACTATGAAATGCGGGCAATCTGCCCGCACTTCCAGGACACCACGCAACCACTCGAACGTATACTAACCAACTGCAGCACCGCAGAAACATCGACCGTCTGGGACCTCGTCAAGCCTAGCCAGAACCGACCACAAACTGGAATCCCCGCTTATTTCATGAATTTTCATCTTAGCTGTTTCACAGATGCGCACATAGTGGGCAGCAAAGGGACGATATCACGGTGTGCGTCCCATATTCCATGGTAATACCATGCCCGTTTTCAATCCATCCAACTGCGCTCTTGAAACCATAGATCTCTTCGATAATTTCCGATCACCGATCACGCCCAAAGCTGGCACTCTCCCTTGTCTTTAGTGTACCAATTTCATCTAGGTTGTAGCACTCGGCCAGCCTCTCGGCCGTCTTATCATCCCTGAGGTCTGAAGGCCTGAGGTCCCACAGGCTAGCTGCTCACGCTAGCATCCTCCCCCTGTCTACCTACACTCGCAGGTCTCCTCGTATTACCTCGTGAATGGTCGTATCTGCTTAATTTCGCACCCGCATTTCCGAGATTCGGCATAACACATAGTTTCATACATCAGCACACTCGGGAACAAGGCTGTGAAAGGCGCATCCTACTGTAGTGGTGGTGGTGTACATGAGCAAGTCTCGCTAGTCATTCCCTACAAAAGACGCGATTGCATGTCCACCCTATTCTTCATTTGTACTTGATAGTGACGCTGTCAACGCTGGTGGAGACGCGCGTGAGCGTCTCACCGTTCTGCTTAATGTTTAGGATAGTGGCACTAGAGGGGTACAGGGGCACTCCGTTTTCAGTGTTCGCAGAGACGTCGGTGAATTTCACGGTTTCAAAGTCAGCAAGGGTGTCAGTTACTTGCTCGACACCCAATGTCGCGCTCTGCATACAAAGATAATCAGCAGAACCTATATTCGCCGCGACGACGACGCCGGTGTGTGTGTTTGTCAAGGTCGCCGTGCCAGTAGTGTGATTGGAAGCGGTAATAGTAGCATTGATATTATCACCGGGAGAGACAGGGAAAATGCCGAGATTAGTGGAAGGACCATAATCAAGCATTTCCATAGCTTTCGATGAACAAATAGTGAGAATCAATTCGCGCTGGAGATCCAATCTCTAGATCTCACCGGTAGCGATGGTGTTATGATTTGAATCAAACGAAAGTTGCACACCAACTTGGAGACCAGCCAAGCACGGGGCAGCGATGCCGTCGATGCTGACAGATATATAAACAGCAGCACCAGGGTCTCCAGAATATACAATGTTGGGGACTGTGAAGGTACCAGTGACAGTGGTGATGATGGTGAGTTGACTCTATGAAAAGGAAGAAAAAAAAAAAAGAGATCGTGGATGAACGCAGATACAGTAGATGATACGAACCTCTGTCCATTGGACACCACCATAAAATTGGGCAAGAACCCGTGCTGCTGAAGCAAGCAGAAGGTTTGCAAGAAATGCATGCTTAGAGATCATTGTCTGTAGAGGAGGAGAGTATGGGTTATTTATGTGTAGTGAGAATCTGTGGACAGCGGTAATGGCACTTTATACGCATAGTGCGTTTCCTGACATCGTCAGAAGTACCAACTAATTGTCGAGCGGATGCTCAATCGAGCGGCCCTGGAGCACAGCACCAAGCTATTATGGGGTGAGCACTCGGAGAAATTCTCGAAACTTGTATGAGTGGAACCGGCCCACCGATTTGAATGAGACATTGACTGTCTGACATGAAACAAATTGGCCACTGTCACGCACCCTTGTTTTATTTTTATCTCTAAATCCGTTTGTGTCCTTCATCGGAGCGACAGACTACGCAGGAGCAATCTAGCTTCGAGCTAAAAAGGAGCACCTGCCCCCCGCTGATCCGATTGTGCAAATGCCATAATGGTAGTTCGCCCCCCATTTGTCTGCAATTCATGGTGGGCTGTGCCAATCCCCTGCGAAGCAGTGGTTGAGCGCTGAGCAATGTGATGGATGGCGTGGCGTTTAGTAGTAGGTGGGTCGCCGCTGGTCAGCAGGACCCGAAGTGGCTATACAATGCTGTAGTACGGTTACAGTGGTATAAGTACCGATGCCAGCGCAGTGACTGGCATCGCTACGGAGTCCTACCACGGCGTTGGGGACATCGGCAGCCGCTCGCCCCTCCTTTAGCTTACGTCCTCCGTCAGCACACCTGACCTAGTAAGCGAAATGCCATGTCAGGGTCAGGTGCGCTGCCAGAGTCCGCCCTTGCGACCGCTCACCCCCTTGTAAACACCCTTGAAACTCGGCCAGCACTCGTTGCGATTTCTCCATTGGCCACTCAGGTAGAAATCATCATTGCCATGACCACTCCACCCCCGACTCCAGACAAATGGACCGAGTTCTTGTGGAGTATCTATAAACAGGGCCAGCCACCCGTCTTGGGGACGGTCGACGTCGGCGAGATCGAAAAAAAGGCGAGAGAAGCGATGAAGGATCATCTACGTAGGTTTCGAAACGAGCCCATTTGTCTGTCCAACAGCTCGATCAGGAGCTAATTGGCTGCTTTGTCACCATCTTTCTTCCTTGCGTCACCACAGCGGCGTACATGTATACGTTTGGCGGTGCGGGGACGTGCGGCACGGAAATTGCCAACAGGAAGGCGTTCGAAAATTGGAAGATCGTCCCGAGGATGCTCGTCGGTACGACGAACCGCACATTAGAGGTGCTGGCGCCCAGGGGATTCTGTGGTTTGATATATGCACTCACCAACGCCATTTTATTTCCATTCCAGACTACGATATTCGGCGTCAAGTATCCCGTCCCGGTATTCGTCGCCCCCGTCGGCGTCCAAGGCATTCTCCATTCGGATGGCGAGTTCGCGACCGCCCGCGCAGCTGCCAATGTCGGCATCCCTTATATCATGAGCACGGCAGCCTCTCGGTCCATCGAAGATGTGGCTGCGGCTAACGGTCCGAATGGCCAGCGATGGTACCAACTCTACTGGTGAGCATCGTCTTCTTTTTTCCCTTGCTGGCGCTGACCATTTGACGATACGCGGGTCCAATCACTCTTTTTTCACATCAAAATAATTCTTTCAGGCCTCGCACTGGAGAAATTACTGCTTCGTTGCTGAACCGAGCGAAATCCAATGGGTTTACTGCACTCGTTATCACGCTCGATACGATGACCCTCGGTTGGCGCCCCCACGACATCAAGACCGCCTACCTTCCCTTCGGCTACGGGCACGGCATCCAGGTGGGCACGTCCGACCCGGCGTTCATGAAACGGTTCGGTCTCGACCCACGCCATGGTGAGGCACCCAAGTTCCCGCTAGAGCCCGAAAAGATCAAGAAAGCGGCTCTAGAGGGCGACGAACACGCGATGCAGCAGATGCGACTTGGATTCGAGTGGATCAGCGAGGTGAACTCGGGCGCCTTCAGGACGTGGGAGGATTTAGAGTTCATCAGGGGCCTCTGGGACGGCCCGATCGTGCTCAAGGGCATCCAACGGGTGTCGGTGTGTACACCGTTTCGTTGTGGGGACCTTGGTCCCTATTTCCACCGCTCGTCTGTTTATTCTCTCGGACACCCAGGACGCAGAAAAGGCGATCGAACTCGGTATCAACGGAATCGTTGTTTCTAATCACGGTCAGTCCTCTTTATAATCTGTGTATTCGAGGAATGACGCGACAGAGACACTGATCATTGGGAACATCTCAGGTGGTCGCCAGGTCGATGGTGCGGTCGGTTCCTTGGATGCGCTTGACCAGATCACGCGCTCGCCCCTAGTTCGGGAGGCTCAAGGCTCTGGCAAGCTAACGATCCTCTTTGATTCTGGTATCCGCACGGGTAGCGACGTCATCAAGGCCCTCGCATTGGGCGCTCAAGCCGTCTCGGGTCAGTTTCTACATGTGCTTTTTTGGGAAAAGGGTTTCGTGCATACTGATTTCAAAACGTTTTCCCTTTGCGCAGTTGGACGTCCGGTCATGTATGGTCTTGCTATCGCAGGACAGGAAGGTGTCGAGCAGATCCTGTCGCAGATCGTCTGCGATTTGCATCTTACGTTGGGTCTGTCTGGTTACAGCGACGTCAACGAGATCATCGGGAAGAGAAACGAGATTCTGGCGAGACTCGAGTACAAGCTGTAGGCCGGTTGGGTCTTCTCGGTTTTCTCTCACCCAGGGCTTCAGAAGTGGCTTAGGTGAGAAAAACATAAAAATAAATAAATAAATGTGTGCCAAAGATGTTATCGCCATCGAATGGCACATGATATGTACTTACGTAGGTGGAAATTTGCGCAAGAGAGGGTATTTCCTGCGGCAACATGAAAAGCGAACCCGAGTCCCAGAATCATATGGTTCTGGGTTGAGGATCACGTGACTCCAACAGGATGACAGCATCTGCGGGAAGGTGTCTGCAATCATGTTTATACAGTGTAGCACAGGCCTACCCAATTTTCATGAGTGATATATCCAGATATCACACGGCGCTGGAAATGGCAGGAGGGTGACTGGCACATGTTTCTGTCAGCTGTGGTAGTGCAGGGTCGTTGGAGGGGTAGACGACGACTGACGTGAGCACAAGGCAAAGAATGCGAGGGAGAAGGGGCGCTGAGGGAAGGAATGTAACTAAAACCCATGCTCGGAACTTTGTGCACTTCAACGTTATCGATGCTGTGGCCTCTGCGCAGACTAGATTCTCTTTTCTTCAAGACATGCCCTAAGTGTCGCTATCCAGGGGATTCCATGAGATTTCATGAGTATCAGCTGGCAAAGGGCTCCTGAGACGGATAGGCTCCAAGTGGAAGCTCTTTGAAACAATCAATTATCCTATCCGAGCAGCACCAGCCGCCCACTCAGTTGCATGTAAAAGTCCGTCTCTTCTGCCCATTGATTGGCCAACACACAAGTTCCAGTTTTTGCGTTATTTGACATGCGTCCTGCCAGCAATCTTCCTTCTTACCTTGTTGTCTCGGAACCTACTCGCACATCGTTCGGCCTTGAATCTGTCCGCCATCCACCAGTATCACAGAGAGATGGCGTACCTACAGATCGCCCTTCACGGCCACCAGGGCCTCAAGGACCCATGGATCAGTTCGGATTCCCCCTGCCGGGTGAACGATCTCCCTCGTCAGGCTCCACTATGAACAAGTATTACTTCGCGGGCAAGATGCAGTGGCAGAAGATCCTCAGTCGGTCTTCTCGGTTGACATATTACGATGAGTCCTGATCGTTCGATGGTAGATCACGGACGCTTCGATGATGTTGTTTGTGGGAGTGGTTTTTGTGCTCTCGCATATATCGATGAGGCCCTCGAACTGGATCCGTTCAGAAAAATCCCTGTTCTCGAGCGTGGAGGTAATGCTGTCCGGTCGTCCGATATCGTGTATGAGTATTGATCACATTATACGCAGACTTATGGCTCCCGGCTCACTTCCAAGTGCTTGGGTCGTTGTTGTACTGGGTGTATTCTGACGACCTTTATTCAGAATCTTCCTCTTCCATTCAAATTGCTTGTGAATAGCTCGTCTGAAACATACCTTTGGCGTTGACATCGAAAACATTCAGAAAGGATTTGCAAGTATGTTTCTGTTTCCAACCCTATCTGCTTGTTCTCTCATGTGCAACCACACGTATCAGTTCGTTCATGGGTTGTTTCCGTTCTTTGGTGGGCGTAGCCCTTTTTGGTCTTCATGGGTCTCCCCGTGCTCCGCTTAAGTTACTGCGGGACCTCCCTGAAGAAAGCGACTATAGATCGGGAAGACTTCTGGGAGAGGTCCATTCGACTTTTGAAGATCGTTAAGCCGAAGGCGCTGGCCAACAGGGAGTATCAAGTTCTTCAGCCGTATGTCGAGAAGAAATTCAAAAAAAGCCAATGTGAAGTCGTGAATCAACTTTGACAGTGAGGAGGAGGCGACACAGCAGGGGTGAGTAGATGACTCGGAGCGCCGGCCAGATACTTCCGAGACGATGTTCGGTCCACTGCTAAAGAGATACGAACACCTGCGCAAGCTTGCCAAGGAAGGTAAGGGCTTCCCTTTGACGATCGCGACGAACACCATGGTCGAACGGTTTGACTTGGATCCCCAAGACAAGCAGGTCACCGTGTTACACGCGTCTCATGGCCCCTTGTGCTTCCCTGGCGACACGAAGACTAATACTCTTCTCGCGACTGGCGCCATTCCAGCATGTACCGTCGTGCTGAATTCTGTCAAAGAGCAGCCCTGTCGAGCGGGTTCTCGTCTCACTGGGCACTGCCTTACCCAGATCGTTGCGCGTTTTCCACTTCCGTCTGGTTTGAAAGACTCCAAAAAAGGAGCGAAAAGGCTAGCTAAGTTGGAAATGGAATTACTAAAGAAACAAGGCAGAGAAGATGAAAACTGAGAAGAAACGATTGAGGGCCAGGAAAGGGAGTTCCATGCCGACATTACGATCGTCCACTCGCCGCGCCCGCGCGATCAGTAGGACGATGCTGTGAGGCTGTGTCCCGACTTTTTTGCTGCTCTCAGCGAAGCTCAGCTGGAAGATTCTAAAGATCACGTCTTTGTTGGTAAGACATGCTGCCCCGCGTTATCTATATATACTGTTGGCGCTGAATAAAATACTGATTTAGCTTGTGTCATACTCAGTGAGATCGGCGAGGACAGCGGGGAGTGTCGCATCGAACTTGATGCTACGAACCGCGACTTGACGAAAAACATTCATGCACAGGTTGTCATGTCAGACAAAGAGAAGGAACTGCGGAAAGTTATGCATGATGCTATGTGAGTCCAACTTGCTCGTATTGCTCGTTCAATGTTTTGATATTGCGTGATTTCTAATTAGAACAAAGGCCATCGATATTATAGCAGGAGAGAAGGAAGTCGAGGTTCAGTATTGGGACTTCCAAGGCGAAGGAGATTGGACAGGTCAATAGATAGACGTGTCGCCTAACGAGATCGAGTTCCAGATGACTGGAATTGTTCACGAGTCGTCGACCCTATACTTGGATGATGCGCTTCCTACCTAAGTCGGAGGATCCCGAGAAGCTGAAGGCGAGGTTGGGGGCCGAGATAGCGAAATCGGAGGGCGCAAAGAAAGCGGAGCTCGTGAAAACGAAGCAGGCCGTGGAAAACGCTTCCATTGATCGCAACTAGCGTGTGTATGGCACTGCCAATGTCTATGCGACCGGTTCAGCAATATTGCCTACAGCTGGATCCTGGAACCGTGCGTGCATTGTGTAGAGCTTGCCTTACTGCCATCTGATGCTTGGTAAAGCGACCCGTCTCATGGGTGGATTTGTATGAGACCTTGCGAGGAAGCTGTGCAAACCCGACATATTCCAACAAGTCTTTACTTTGTCTCTCGCTTCCAAATTGTCAAGAAGCAACCTAAGGAGAACTGTCAACAATGGCTTGAGGGCATCCTCCCGAACGTCGGTGTAGAATGGGAGCTTGTATGGAGGCCAATGGTTTTGGCACATCTGGAGTCCGAGGATGGTTCTGTCTACCCGACGTATGCCATTGCTATTTCCGACATCTTACCATCGGAGGGCACTGGACATTGTCTCCCTATACACATTCACGGCCTGGACATATTCACCGACAGGCCGGTACGGGAGAGTAAGAATTGTATATGGTGATGGAAAAGCATACATCAAGATCTCAGCGGCGAGGGTAGCGCGCAGAGTACTCAAAGAATCCAAGTCTGATGATAACACTCTGACCTTTATCCAGAAGCACCGCTCTAGGTCTACGAAATTCATTATCACTGAAATTCATTATCACTGGGAACGGTGCTATTGCGGTCGCTCTCGTGGAATCAGCTGACATCTCCCCTAAGAGGATCTTGACGTACCCCATCGCGGCACCTAAATTTGGAAACATACACTTCATTGACCTGTTCCGCAAGAACTTCCAACCTCGCAACCCAGGTGGACCAGGTAGTTACAAAGGATGGAACCTCAACCATAGTAAACACACTTGATGTTATCCCCAGGTTCGATGCACCCTGGGACCCAATTCCCTGAAAACGATCTTCGATGACAATCGTGAATTCTACGGTGAGAACCCTCCCCCTTTCAATTTTCCACCACCTGCGCCTTCAAATGTACATTACAGGTCTCTTCCAAGCCAGCACATCACTGCCGCTCGTCCCAAGGTCCCGCCGGCTTGTCTTAAGAGGTTCGTTGAGATTCCCAGTAATCAGCACGACCATGCTTATATCAAGGTGATCTGGGACTACCCACGATCGGAGAAGTTCCGAGTCCTCAGCACCGAGGTGACTGGTGGGGAAGCAGCGAGTGAAACAGAATTCGATTTCCCTCTCAGCGATTCTTACCAGAAAGAGACGCTGATGGTGCCCAGGCCCAGACATGACCGGGTGGGGCATAGCTCAGGTTGATTCTCCAAGAAATGCTCCTTGAATTATGCAAACCATGTTTCCATTGTACCAATATGTAGCTCCTGATTCAGCTTCACTTGCGCTGTCGTTCTCAATCGTTCTCTATGAACTGGCCTGTACCCTTTGTCAGAAGGCGGGGTTTCGAGGGTCCGCGTTATAGCCTCAAGGAGGAACTTTGTAAACCTTTTGAACAGTGTGGGGAAAGTTCTCCCCGAGAGAGGGCGAGTGTGTTCACACACTATAGCAAGTGTCCAGATTTGCATGGGACACAACTGGCACGACGTTCTTCCTGAAGCCTGCTTCGACATGGCCAGCAACATTTAACGTTCTACCGCGTTGCTGTTCCGAGCATGTTGCGAGAATAAAAAGAGGCTCGAAGGTTGCCTCAGAAACTTCCGCCCCCGAGCATATTGTTTCAGGTCGTCATGGGAGTTCACGGAGCACTCACGCACGAATCGTTCCTGCTTTCCAAAGGAGGTAGGTGAGGAGTAGCGGTCTTATTGAGGTCACTGGCAGGTGAGGGGGTTTCCGAGCATGATTGACCATCCTACACCCAGTCGAGGTACGCACGAGACGAGGCTGCGCCGAATGGCGCCACGACCCTAGTTGACTTTGGAAACGTGACATTCATTAACGTCAAAGTACGACTTGTGGATAGGTCCAGTCATCTGGAATCTGATCTCATTGGGCAGTATCCTCGTCCATTTGCTGGTCCCATCGCCTTTATCGCCAGTGCGCCAATACTGGACCTATAAGGTTGATGGCTTCCTTTCTAATCAGAAATTATACAACGTTACGAGATCGAGCAAGCAACACTAGTGAGCCAAACTTACATAGCCTTATGCATGATTGCTCTCAGTTCTTTCTCTATCTCCGACATCATGATGGCCCCGCTAGGCGAGTGGGTGCGCCATCAGCACAACAGCCACGCATTGGAGAAAGCAGGCAGCAAGGGAGTTGAAGCGGGGTTGAGAAGGTCAAAGCGGCAAGTGAGGAAGGCGAATGCGATGTGTGCTGAAGCGCGTGGGCAAGGAGCTGGAGCAGAGCTGCATTTGTGGGTAAGCAGGTATTGGTGGTCGGGTATCTGGTACTAGTGTTGCTGTTAAAGTTAACTAACTTTGAGGTTACGCATGTCTATTGATTGATTGCCTCATGTCGGCCTGATCACTAGACCACATGGAACTGCAGAAAGGCCGAAGAAGTCAACTCCACGAAGTTGCTCACGGCAAGGCAGCTTCTGCCATGCAAGCACCCTGGTCTCTTTCTCTGGACAAGCACAGTGTTGCTATTCGAGACATTCCATGGGAACCTGTAACACGATGGCTGGTATCACCCAGTCAACAGCCTCACGGATGCCCTGGATACATGCTCGCTGATTGGTGGTCCCTGACCTGACTCTTTGAGCTCGTGGCCTGCATTCACCGCCGGCGAATCACCGGATTACTAGTAAAATAGATTCCATAGGTATCATGTGGCAAAGGCTCCGTGAATGCTCTAAGTGTTCACCCGCTGATCGGTCCTGGTCCGAACTTTGTGCGCTTTAACGTTTTGATGCTGTGGCCTGTGTGCAGATTAGTTTCTAGACATGCCCAAAGTGTCGCTATTCAGGGGATTCCATAGGATATCATTAGTATCAGCTGGCCAACGGCTCCGGGGATGCTCCGAGTGTTCGCTCGCTGATAAGGTCCAGGGAGTATCAGCATTCCCTTTCTTTCCCGTGAGTCGTGACTTTCCAAAAGTACTCCCGGCCTGCGGGCACGCTTGAACTTTGTGTGGCGCGGTAAGTGCCCCGAACCAACGACCGTTGTGCCTCCGTGACCAAGACACCATGAGGCAAACTCACATACTCTTCGATAGAGACCGATGAGAGATCCAGAGGATTGTCTTGTTCGTCATGAGGACCATCATGGAATGCTGAATGTCTATATATCGAAAAGCGTTGCTTTGTCATGCTACAGAGCCATACCCATGAGGAGACACCCAAAGTTGGCACATCCAAACAGTGGGAGTGTAACACATTCGATTCCCAACGTGACACTTGGCATAGAATCATCGCGATTCTTATGGGGGTGTGTATAAGACAGGACATGTCCCATCACTCCATCCTGATGGTCTTGAGCTGAACTGATGTCCAAGATGGTAGAGAACTGGGCACTGTACCTCTGAGGATGTCCTGGTAATGAAAGTGGGAGGATGGATGTGCAGGTACAGCACCACTATCCACTTTCACTTGGGGCATAGCAACAAAGGGATGATGCACAGTGTGAGACTCACTGTACTAGCAGAGTTTAGTCTTGGTAGAGTATCAGTACCCAGGTATAGGTACTGTGGTTGCAATAGGATAGAGTTTAATGTGGGGCAATAGCCTCAGGTGAGGTAAGAGCGAAATGAAACCAGGGGTGAATGGTTATGGATTCGTTACAGCATCAAGTATGTTACATGCTGCTTTTATACTAGTCAGGAGTCTGAGTATAAACCTAAAGATGAGTCGTCTGGAGTCATTCTGACTCCTAATGACTCATGTTTGAAGCATGTGATCTTATCATGACTCGGTATGAGTC
>JBBPMG010000222.1:0-34966 GCA_038090195.1 Boletellus deceptivus
TCTGGCAGAGTGACGGCGGCGCGGTTCCAAGTCGGCGGCCGGGGGGGGGATGATCCGGACCGTTCGGGGACTCGCTCGGAGGAGGGGGCGCAGGCGGGGTTTTATAGTGCTCGTCAGCCACACCCACCGGACGGCCATCCCATAATCTCCCGACGCTCCACGACTCGTTCCGCCGCTCGGTCGCTCGCCCTCGCCAACACACTCGTACCTGACTCGCGAGGAGGCCGCCAGTCCCGGTTCGCCCCGACAGGCAAACAAAGGACAAGCACCTCGGATACCAGTGGCTGTGCATCCAAGCGATGCTGCCGCCAAGCTTCCCGGCGTTCCAGATGCGAAGCGGTCGGGCTCGCCCGGCCCACGGCCGACGAACCATTCCTGGTGCTCTCGTGCCATTTCCAGGCGCACCCGCCCAACGGCGGGCTACGCGATCCCCATCGCCCTCATCGCGCCGCACCTCGGACATGTCGGAAACGCATTGCTGTCCGAGATTCGGGATACAGACCCAACAGCTATTTTAAAAGCGCTTCGTGATCAGAACCATTGGCATTGACGCAAATGCCACAGGTGCAAACAAGAAGTGGCATGCGCGGAAACAGGGGCAAGCTTAGTGTTTCAGCGTTTCAGCCGTGTGTCGAGCCAGTGGCGGCGAGTGCTCGAGCGCGACGACGAGGAGAGGACGACCGGGCAGCCAAAGCGAGAAGGCCCAGTGTGTCATCCGTCGCAACACGCCAGCGGGTTGACAATATCTGATACCCGCTTACGCCCATTCTGTCGCGTTATCGTCACATCGAATTTCGATCGCTCCGCATGCCGTGTGGTCATCGCCGTCTGAACGTCCATGTATCCTAATCGGACAGCACCAAGAGATGCCAGTCCACCCTGGTACCCACGTCATAGTCTGGCCCAGAGGAATGACGAAGCCGCTAAACGCTTGGTCAAATCGAGCACATCTCTCCGTTTGCAAGGCCATTCGTCTATAATAAGGTCGGCTTCCGGAGGATTGCGAATCTGATTGGTGCGTTCGTCAACTACACTCACCCGTTATACCGTCACTCTTCAGGGGTAAAACTAAGGGGAGAGCCTGTGCTGTCTCCCCACACGGTCAACGGAAAAACTTTGTCAGACTGCAGAAAGCCTGCCAAGAACTATCCGGCAGCCGTGTCGTTCACGTCAGCCATGGTGTCTACACCAGGAACGAGATCGAACAGGCGAGAAAAAGGTTTATTCAGGGCACAGACCCTAGTGCAACGTATTAGCTTACTTGCATTGAATGCAGCACACCCAATCATCATTTTCATAGTACACGAGAAGAGCGATATTCATCTTCGATGGGGAAATGTTGGATGGGTTAATTCATTACCGCCGTGAGCGGTGAGTTGATGTACTGATTGTCATTACTTCCGCCACTATCAGTAATATTCACGTAGTTGATGGCAACGGGGCCTCTAAATGAGTCAATGTCTGCATCGGGCATCATGGTAGAATAAAACCATCGGCGGTAGAAGGATCGGGTTACCTTTTAAGAGGTTCACCTTGAACGGAATTCCGGTGATGGGTTCATCACCAATAAATGTCTTTGCAATCACGTCAACGGTTCCGCTGAGGCCAAGCTCTTATCAGTACCATAGCCCCAAACACAGCATCGTCAAGAGACACAAGTGGAACATCACGGATGCCGATCGGAACAATGTTTGGAAGCCTGGGCAGGCTACCCCCGACCGCTGCCCCTCTGACACCGTTTGAGTGGACTACCAGCCGTGACAGCCAAAGGAGGCACAAAGGGTGAAGGCGGGTGGCGATAAGGAGGCTTCTTATCAGCGTGCAGAAGCACGATCCCACGGGTCAGCCAGGCAATCAGGGCCTTTTCGGGCACCCAACGGCACTTTGGCGTCCACTTGCGGTACGGTGGTGAAGCTAGTCGCCACCGAGTCCTGTCTCCCGCCATGCGCAGAGACATTCGACGAGCGACACGGATTCCTGTTGAGACCCCGCCGATGGCATCAGATAGTGGGAGATCGAGCTAATTCGGGGCATTCGCCATGTCATCGCTGGCACCACCGCTGGACTGACAGGTGCAGCAGACACCCCTCCCGCTTCGAGAGTCGCGCAGTATTTTTCGAGCTCGACAACGGGGTAGATGTCTCTTGCTGGGTATCCATTATTAGGCTGAGGTCCGTTAGTCCAATGGATTGGATGATCTACCAAAGGGGCGAGTAGCTGCGGGGAATTCTCGCTGCGGCATTCGCATTGAATTTTTGACCAGGAAACGTGATTGCGAGAGTAAGGGTGTTGAGTGCATCGCTCGGCGAGGTACCTCCTGATTAGTGTGGACTTGCACCCGTTGGTTGAACTGATTTCCCCGTAACGCTTAACATAATATTGTCTGCCGCACGGCACTCCGAGAACAGCCGACCGATTATATTCAGGCCGTTCCCACTTTGCGGAACTCCGCAACCCCTTGGATGTGCATTCGAGAGGCAGCGCGAGGTCTGTGGCAACTAATCCCAAAGGTCCATGTCTCTAAGGCCGCGTGAAAAGGTCAGAGAATAGGTAAGCTCACGCCCAATCAATATGTCATCGAAGTACGCTTGGAATATGACGGTGCCCAGATCAACACTAAGCTCTGCTAAAAGACGTCAGGAGTGAGGCTGACAAAAAAAAAGGTAGCAGTCAGTACTTGGGCTGTGGTACAAACAAGTTGCAAACGAGGCGAATCTGCTCAGAGCCTTGAACACGGTGAACGCAGGGATGGTGGAATTACCTACTACGTCGGGTTGGTGATGGTTGGTGTCCCCTGCCGAGCATCATCTGGAACGCCAGTATTGGCTACAGAAAGGAATAAGAACCGGATTTAGATGAAGCTAAGAAGGCGGATGTACGGCTCACCAAGAGGGAGCGAAATGGTTGCCCTCCAGTTCACGCTAAAGTAACTATGAGCTGGATTGCTCGCAATAGATGAACGCCACATGTGTAACTGGGTAGACAAATTCAATTAGTGCATCAAGAGGCCCGACATTCGCCAAGGGACCTTGGAGAGCCAAGGTAAAGCCACTATTCAAGATGTTTCTATACAAGTAATCACGTGGAGGCTGGCTTCAGGGAAAGCAAGGATGGCATCATTGACTAGACCTTGAGCCACTGGCGCGGCAGTAGCTCCGAGTGGGGTTGCAGAGTTTTGTCAACGTTGATCAGGAGGTAGTCGGGGTATCCGTGTGCGATGTCCAAGTAGTTACAACAGGCGGTTTGGCCACGAGACCCTGCAAACCAATCGTGGTGGAATCGACGGAGAATTCAACGTCTAGTAGCAACAAGATCCCGACGGCAGTGTAAGCAGCTACGCGGATGATTCCCGACAAGGAAAGGGTTTGTAGGCTTCCAAGAGCGGTAGCGATGAAGTCATCGTTCTGCAGGTACTACAAGGGTTGTCGAGCTTCGGTGATCGTGATATAGTCGATACCGCCGTTGGGGTTGTCGCTGGGGAGCTGCAACTCTCTTAACAGGAAACTTGCGGGAAAACTGTTGATTCCTGCGAGGACGTTGATGAGAGGGTGGTTGAGAGGACCAAAATAGCACTCGCCGTTGAGCAAGACGAGCTTGTTGAATGATATATCGTGGGCAGTCCGGAATCTCTCGAGGTCATGGCTCTCGAGCTGCCAGGTAAATTTCTGAAAAGTGAATCAAGTGACCATAGCAGGCGCGAAGCGACCAAAGGCAACTTGGTCGTTTATTGTGACACGTTTATTGCGAGCACAGAGGGCGGACAACTGCATATATCCAATGGGGACCTCTGAAGAGCCGTCCACCCAGTCAACTTTACAAGACTCGGGGAAAAGTTGACCGCCGAAACTATGCATGCCGGTGTGGGCGACCTGATGAAATATGACATGCAAAAGTGGGGTTATGTACGGTCCCTTGCACGGACAACGGAAGCCTGGGATGAAAGAGGTAGGCGAGATGTTGAGGGTAGTCTTATTGACGATGAAGAAAAGCAAAGCCACTCGGATAAAGAGTCGGGCATGGCCCGGTCTGCCGTGGCTCGGGTCGCATGCTAGCAAGAGCCACATGGCGTGGCGTTACGGAAGCCCCGCATGAGGTCATTCGCCGCCCCACCGTGCTTGTCCTCTCGCTCGACACGTCCGTTGCAAGTGTGTTCAATTTTATTCTGGATAGCGATCTTCTGATACAGAACTCGGGGCGAGATGCAACACGAATAATAAGCACGTCAGGACGAGAAAGGAGCGGCGAATACAACACGATCGGAACAAGAGTGACACTGCACCAGCGCTCAAGTCATACAACTAGCTTTCCTGTCGCGCACCAACAGGCATATCGTCCGACTCTGCCTGTTGTGATCCGACACCAGCAGCGGGAGTCTCGTTCAGAGTCTCGTTCGCTCCACGTTCCCCCGCTTCGGTCGGCTCTTCAGCCCCAGCCGGGGCAGTGGGGCCAGGCACCGACACGGAGGCCGACGTCGCTGTCTCTTCGCTTGCAGTAGAACCCCGTCGTGCGATGGCTCCGCGCGAGCGCGTCGTCCGCCGCTCAGGCTTCTTCTCTTCCGCGACCTCACCCCTGTCCCCATCTAGCGCAGGTGATGTCCCGTTGGAAAGTGTGGGCGAGCCCTCCTCCCTGCTCAACCCACGCGTGCCTGACAAGCCTGAAGATCTGGGATGACGCGTGCGCTTGGCGGGGTATGTGGCATCCCCGTCCTCTGGCTCCCTGCGCTTTCGCTTTCCTCCCCCGCGTCTTCGGCGCGGACTTGACTTTTCCTTGACCTCGGGCTCCGGAACAGGCGTCTCCGCGACAGACGGAGGATGGGACACAGCAGCTTCCTCCGCTTCACGCACCTTGGCTGCCGGTCTGCGCTGGCGGTGAGACGAGCGGCGCGTGGGATCGTCGAATACAGCCACCGGAGCGGGCAAGCCGAACACGCTGGGATCCAAATCTGGGAGTGATAACGCCAACGTGCCAAATGGGTGGTACAGTGGTAAAAGCGGGGTCGTCATACAATGGCGACCCGGCCTGTGCGCAACAGCGCCGTCTTGAGACGGCTCAGGTGTGGAAGAGAGCAGCGCCAGCGGTGGCGTCGGTAACGCGGGCACAGCGGCACTCTGTGATGTGAAGAGGGTCTTCTCGAGATGCAACACCCCGGTGTTCTGAACCGGAGATGGATAGGTCAATGCAGGTTTCCGCCGGACCGTGACTGCGCCAACGGTAAGCGGTCCATGTGGTTTGATGCTGGACATTGCAAGGTGTTATTATATAAAGACGAGATCCTGTCAACTAGCTCAGTACACTGCAGCCATATGAGAGAGACTACGCACACACCTATGAACAGAAATAGTGGCTAGCAAGGTGCATTCCAGCCCAGGAATCGTAATGTGAAGATATGTGGATGCGCCCAGTATGCCCGTTTGTGGGGAGGCGCGGCGCAAAAGCCGATGTAGCAATATAAACAAGATGTGGTGGGTGGATCGTGAAGACCCCAAGGATAGGAACGCGATGGATGTCGTGCTGGGGTTGTCCGGGTGTGTCAAGACATGAACTCGATGGCCCAGTGGCACTGTCCATACCTAAGAGCCTCCAGTACCGAAAGTCACGTGCGTGTCGCGTGGGAAATAGCGTTCCTGGCTGCACAGCCTGTACAGCCGGCGATCTCTTCGGAGCCAAGCTGGTTGCCTGGGTCGCACTGACAAGGACGACTGGTCTGCGACAGTCGGACTCGCTGACCCGGTCCATCCTCCCGTGTGGCCTGAAGCGGTTCTGGACAGTCACGATAACGTGTTCCTTGGAGGTTTGTTTGTGCGCCGCAAGCCATAGGCACCCGCCGTGTCAGCTCTTTCCTCCGAAGCATCTTCGAAACTCTCCAATGCATGCGACCCATTCTCCGGCTGGTTCTCTGACTTGTATTCCTGGCGATAACGAAGATTACGTTCGAATAAAAGCCTCCGGCTATGTATACGCAGGAATCACGATGCTAACCTGGCCGACGATCCAGATACGGATCGGTCTCGTGGATACACAAAGCGTCACTGGGTGTCGTGCGGCGGCCGTTGTGTGTGCCATAAACCATAGAAATGGGTGCAAGATGGTAGGAGTATGTAGCATGATTCTATTACTACTCGGATGGTCGGATCATAAGAGTGCACCGGTGGCAGAAATAAACTGAACCTGCTGGCGATGTGTCGCAGATCCTTGCACGGTACTCGAGCATTGAACCGTTGTCATTGTTCGTCCGTGGTTGGCGATCTCGAACTAATCTGCCCACAGATCTGATGATGCATACTGCAAAGATGATACGTTTGACGTCGTATCTGCGCCGTCGGCTCTTGATCGTCCCAGAGACTCCAGTGTTGGTTTAGCGAACCTTCAATGCATCCAAATGTTCGTCAGCTTATCAAACTACAGGGCACGCGGGAGATACACCATCTCCGTATTTCTGTGGCATCCCTTGCAGCTGGGGAGGCTGGCATGTTGAACCAAATGGGCTGCGTCATGGTGATGCAACGGGTTACTTCTGAGGACCTAGAGTGGTCAAGGACTCTGATAATATGAGGTGTCCATTCCAATTTGTAGGATGTTCTCTCTAGTACACAGCAAGCGCGGTATTATTTGTCTGACGTAGTTTCAGCACGCTCGCAATGCCTGTGCGATTGAGTCGAGACTAGCATGATATACCACTGAGCCCTAACCTGTCTATTCCACGTTGCATGCCTAATTTTCGGCCCACTGAAGAAAAAAGCGCGTACTTGTCTGTGCTGAAGGCGTTGGACGCAATATGCACGAGAACGTGACTAATAAACGCGTGACGTAACGCGAAAGTGTGTCACGTCCTTGACGCCTTTGACTAGCACGTAGCATGTCTCTCTGGGTAGACAGGGCAAGTCAGAGCTCGACGGACGAGCAGAACACGGGCTTACTATTCCCTGCAGTTTAGACCAAGGACGCTCGATGACCTCCATTACCACCAGGGCCTGTCAGCCCGCCTAAAGTCCCTCGCTGCGTCCGGGGACTTCCCACACATGCTCTTCTACGGGCCATCTGGCGCAGGGAAGAAGACACGGATAAGCTGTACTTTGCGACAACTCTTTGGAACTGGCACAGAAAAAGTGGGTCGTGAACCCTGGCAGAGGAACATCTGGCTAAGCACCCACAATAGCTGAAAATCGACCAGAGGGTGTTCGTCTCACCCTCGAGGCGCAAGATTGAGGTGAACCTCGTTCAGAGCAATTATCACATCGAGATAACTCCTAGGTGTGTCTTGCTGCCTAGAGTTCCGCTGGTATACGACTGAATCGGTTCTGCTTCAAGCGAAGCAGGGAATTACGACCGAGTTATCATCCAAGAGCTGATAAAGGAGATTGCTCAGACACAGCAAGTTGACCTCAATGCTAAGCAACGCTTCAAAGGTCGGATCTCTGACTAGGTCTTGTACCAGCACTCACAAACACTGTAGTCGTCGTCATAAACGAAGCCGACACCTTGTCTCGTGATGCTCAGGCCGCCTTGCGTCGGACAATGGAAAAGTACATGTCGAATCTGCGCATCATATTGTGCGCCAATAGCACAAGTAGACTCATTGCACCTATAAAGAGTCGGTGTCTCCTCGTCAGAGTCGCCGCGCCCAGCCGAGAAGAGGTGAATGCGTTCGAGATCCCCATTTCCGCCAGGTGACATGCCATCCATACAGATGCAAACCGTATTGGAACACGTAGCCAAGAAGCTCAAATTTGACCTTCCTCCAGAGGCCTCTTCCCAGATCGCAGACGATGCTGCCGGCAATATGAGAAAGGCACTGCTCGTCTTCGAAGCCCTCAAGATGCAATCGTAAGTCTCGACATCCGACATTTATATCCCACGTTCATCGAGTGAAATATCACCCGTAGACCTGACCTTTCGGGGCCACTCAACATTGCAAAACCAGATTGGGAGACGTACTGTTACAAGGTCGGTGATCTGATCGTGCAAGAACAGTCACCCGACCAAGTGATGCAAGTCCGTGCCAAATTCTATGAGCTTCTCAGCCACTGCATACCACCCACCATCATCCTCAAGGTGAGGCTGTTCTATGTCACCCAGCGAATAATGGCGCGTCTGATCGCTTGGCACAAAGACGGTGGCGAACAGGGTAGTGGAGCGAGTGGATGAAGCCCTCAAGGCTGATGTAATGCATTGGGCAGCCTTCTATGTGCGCAGTCAATCTTCTCGGGGCTGGAGCTTCGGTGGTTCTGATGACACTTGCAGGAGCTACGGATGCGGATGGGTAACAAGAAGATCTATCACCTCGAGGCTTGGGTAGTGAAGGTCATGTGTCTGTACAAGGTACGAGTTTGTGCATACCGGTGCGCGAGCAAGACTCACCAAGGACGCGCCCAGCACTTTACATACGACTTTGACATGTCCGAGTTCGATTGAGGCCATAGCATATTTGTCGATAGCGAGTCGTGTGATGGTGCCATATCGTGACTTGGTTATGTAAATACTTGATCGTCCCCTACCTGGTTACTTTCCTACTTGTTCAGCACTAGTGTACGACAACCACCAAGACCGCGATGGTCAGTTTCGCCTGGCTGATCCACCTCGAGCACAGCGCTCATCCCTTGAAGCTTATCTTTTCTGTGTTCAAGACCCTTACCGACCAGCGAGTTACCGTCGAGCTCAAAAACGACCTTTCGATATCTGGCGTACTCAAATCTGTCGACCAGTGGGTACACATGGACTAGCTCCCCGATCACTCTTGACGCGAGCCCTCGACCGCAGGTTTCTCAACATTCGCCTCGATTCAATCAAGGTCCTCGACGAGACGAGGCACCCACACATGGTAAGTCTGGTCGTCACACCGCCTGGATCGCGGCGCATCTCGAGCCCTGCCCAGATGGCGGTGAAGAACTGCTTCATCCGTGGCTCGGTAGTCCGGTACGTCCAGCTGCCTGCGGAACACGTCGATACGCAACTGCTCGAAGATGCTACGCGACGAGGTGGGCAGATCTCGTTTGTCTCAACCGGATGCTGCTCATACCCTCGACCCTTACCCTCCGCAGAGGCTGCCAACCAAGCGAAGCGGTGACGAACGCGGAACGGGGGGCCGGTTCATGATTGCACAGACTCCCTCGTGCACCATATCCAGTAGATCTAGAAGATTCATGGCCCGCTGGGGGCAGTCCGTGGATGCATCGTGGGGACAACATTTAAACAACCGGTGTATTCATGACGCTTCCCTGGCTCGTACATACGCCAACGTTTGCCAATTTCTCAGCATCCCTGGATCTAATAAGATCGCTTTCTGTGCACACCTAAAGGCTTCTTTCCCCTTTCCAGCAATAGCAAGTAATGGAAGTGTCTTCTTCATCTCCGTGATGTTCTCTTCAGAGGAATGGATCTCAAGAATAGCTTGGGCCGCCCGATGATTGCCTTGCTGCAGGACCAAGGTGGCAAGTTCGCGGCGAAGTTGCGTGTTTGATGGCTCGGCGTGGAGTGCCTTCTGGGCGATTTGGGTAGCTTGTTTGACGTCGCCCTGTGTTTCCGAGTCAGCAACTCAGAGACCCCGTGGATGAATAACCCTACCTGGCCAAGATGATGTTGTACTAGAAGGTACATGACGTCTCTTCTCGGATCCAGCTCTTTTCGACGCTCGATGGAAAGAGATTGAATCTCGGATAAGGCTGCGTCGACGAGATTATCATCCTCTGTGAGGATGCCCATTCCTGCGAGCGTGTTGATTGCCATCAGGTTCTCAGGGTCTGTTGTGATACTGGATATTGTGAGCTGCGCGAAGGGAAATGGCTATATGTTTTTCACCTGTCCAACAACAGCGCCTTGGCAGCTTCTTTGAACTCCTCTGTCCCAATCGCCCACATACATTGAGCAAGCAGCACGGTGACGTGGGCGCGAAGGACATGGTCTTCCCCGGAACTATTCAGCGCACTTTGGAAGGTCGACATCGCGGACTGTAAATCCCCAAGTCTAAATTGAGCCAATCCGGTCCCAAACAATGCCTGCACCCTAAGAGTTTTCGTTTCGGCATCATTATCAGGGCCCTCCTCAGAAAGTAACCCCAGGGTTGTCTCGAACGATTGGAAGGCGCTGGCGTAATCACGTAGGCCAAGCTTTAACCGAGCAAGATTTGTGTGAGCTATTGTAAACTGTCTCTCAACAAGTGGGTCTTCAGATTCTTCGTAAGCTGCTTCCAACAGAGTGATTGCGCGAGAAATCCATCGCGCGCCTTCTTCCAGCTGACCCAAGTGTTCGCACAAAAGGCCGAGGAGGTGGAGAGCACACGGATCTTGTGGACACCGTTGCGTGTAGCGGTTCATAACAAAGAAAGCAGGAAGAAGTCCTTCCTTGTCTCCTTGAGGGCGAGTAGTGGTCGAAAACGTAGCAAGCACTCCGGATGCAAATTCAAGATCAGCTAGTGGCTAGTCAAGTTAATACCTAGCACGAGGATGCAAAGTGCATTCTACCCACCACGTCAGCGCTGAGGCCCGTCGCATGTTCTAGCAGTCCACGAGCGTCAGCGTCGTGTCCGCTTGCTGCAGCCACCATCGCTTGCCCGACCCAAGTGAGGGTATAATCGGGGTCTAATATCTGCGCTCTCAAAAGCACCTCGTTTGCCAACTCTAAATCACCGTGGTATAGATATAAAAGACCTAGGTTAGCCCATGCAACTACGCTCTGTCGCGCACAACATTAAGATCTATGCACGACGACGCCAATCTGCTGGACAAACCTTTGAGTCATGCTCTAGAGCCTTGATATATGCGTGTTGCGCTATCTTGGGTTTCCCGAGGAAATACGTATTGCCTAGTGCAGTCCAATAGATAGGATTTCCGGGTTCTTTTTGTAGAGCTTGTTTCAAAAGTGATGTCACAGTTTCCGATGCGGTTTCGTGGGTGTCATTTTTCTCAGCGCACCACGCATAGAGTGCCACTGCTAGGTCATACAGCGCACTGCCCAGAGCAATGCCTTCCGTTGAACCGATGGTAATTCTATAATCGTAGGCAGCAATGGCCATCTCCAGCACATGGCTTCGCGCTAGTGGAACGTCGTTAGATGTTGGTTTTATTGGGAAAATATGTGCGATGTATGTGCTTGCGTGGCCGCGCAGCAAGGAATTCACTCTGTGAACGATACCTTCGACAGCACGGTCGTCCGTAAATACGGCTGCCTTCGATAGGCCGAGTAGAGCATCTGCGATTATCTTCCACGCTACACCTCCCTGGCCAGATCCCTCTTGTGATGCTACCAAACATGTTGCAATAGCTGCGACGAAGGATTGTTCGGATCTGGCACTGAAACCAGTAAGCTGTTCTTGGCGAGCGAGGTCTAGCTGTGTTTGTGCAAGCGAAAGCAACACCCCAACTTCCTTGGGTCGTGCATTCAGAATCGAATTGAAGGAAGATAAGGCTTCAACAAGTCTACCGGTTTGATGTTGCACCTCGCCAATCAAGAAAGTACAGATCCAGTCATTTGGATCAAGTTCGTGAGCCTTTGTGAGAGCTTTCAGTGCAGCAGCGTGGCGACCAGCCCTGCTGTAGGCTTCACCGAGACGAAGCCATAGGAGCTGATCCTCTGGTGCTCCGCGTAAGGCAACCTGGAGTGCTTCAATAGATTTTGTATAATTCCTGTGCATCTATTGCCATTAGGACAATTAAATATATAAAGTTTCGCATCCGGCTCACCAACTCCACCACACCAACTGCTTTCCAGGCCCAGACATTTGTGGGTAAGTATCGGCCGACACCTGCACCGTCCTCGGTTTGGATTCCAGCATCCAATCCACCTTCCCCATCAATCGTCCTGCGGGCGACGACTTCGACGAGGTCCCATTCGCGTTCGTTGGCGAATCCATTAGCGAGTCTCTCAGCGGCGTCTGCTTCCCGCGGGTCGAGTTCAAATGCTTTTTGGAAGCATTTGGAAGCTCGGGTGGGATCGGGTGGATCTGCAAACTCAGAGTAATATATACCAAGGGAAGTGTACGAAGGTGCATATGTCCGGTCGCACTTCAGAGAATTGATGAAGTGTGAGAAGGCCTCTTCCCGGAAATCATCTACACTCAAGATACGAAAGAGTTAGGGAGGAGAACGATAGCGTGGGCTAACTAACCTCCCATTTCCCAACAGCCCTTCCCAACCCGCCAAAGGCATCGGGCTCGATCCATATCATGTTCGTCCCCTTGCAGATCATTTAATACGTCCTTCAACGCCCGAATGCCTTCCTCAGCCTCAATCTTGCTGAGACACCAGGCGCTTTCTTCCCTTGTGCGAACATTCTTCGGGGTTCCCGGCGGAATTAACGAAGTTGCTCTGGCAAATAAACTTTCAGCTTCCACCCATTTCCCGGTATGCTGAAGAATGTATCCACGGCCGATCAGCGCGTCCACGTCGGGATCGGACTTGAAGACTTCGTCTAAGAGTCGAAGAGCACGGGGATGGTGTTTGGGTGGATATAGGTGCACAAGAGCGGTTGCCAGTGCCACTTTAAATGCTTTTTGTACTCTGAAAGGACGTGAGCCTCGGAGTTCACTGCTTGAAGGACGCGATTGCTCACCGTCGGATCTTACGCCCGGTGTTTTGTTCGTACCTGCGGACTAGCTCGAGGCCACTTTCTGCTACATTGATGACACTAGGGTAATCAAGTTCATGTACGTAAACCTCGGTCACTATGCGATTCGCCAAGAGCGAATCAGGAAGCGAGGCGAAAGCATCCTAACAGGAGTTTTAAGAAACCTGGACACAACTTCTCGAAGACCAAATTTACCATGATGGCGTCAACTGGGTCTTGGTCTTCGTCTATCTGACGAGATTGCTCGTCATCCTGTGCATCTTCATCTACCTCGAGTGGTATCCCGGCATACAGGAAATAGCCAGCGAGCAAGTGCGCCAACGGGGTGGTTGGCAAGAGCCTCATGTACTGTCTGAAGTTGTCTATACCATACCCATCTAAACAAGCATTCTTGAACAAGGCCGCTTGTGCGACATCGGATGTGAACTTACCGATCGTGTCACTATCTTTTCCTTCAAGGAATATCGACCAGGAGAACTCATCAGGTACTCCGATAATAATGACACCACTGACAAGTTCGTCTAGCTCCTTCCCGAGACGAACTTTTTCTGAGGATGTTGTGGGTAGTGCGTAGAAATATTTTTGTTTGTACGCGATGAGCTTGGCCTCGGTAGAGCGACGGAGTGCATCAGGGGTACTCGGATGATTTAGGACTTCCTGATAGAGCGATGGCAGCTAGAGTAGCACAATCAATAAATAAAATCCCTGTGTGGAACTGATCATACTCTGGATGTCCCCCATATTTCAACTCCAATATCCTTCTTCAGTTGGTCAGGAGATGGCCCACCTAGACGCGTGCGTCTCTTATCAAATTCGTTCTTCACGAAAACTTCCTCATCCCGCTCAATTAACGATATAATTTCTTCGATAACGGGGAGGGAATCGTGAACCGCAGTCTGTATGTCAAATATTGAGGATGCTGTCGGGTTTGTTGGGTCGGGAAGTGGTAGATTCGACAATGTCGCGGACAGCGGCGAGTCAGGAAGCAAGTAGGAGAGAGCGTTCACTACCTAGATGGGGACCAACCAACTTCGACCCGATATTCCATCGCACATAAATGGTACCTACTTGCGGACGCGACCCGTGTTCCCTCCTGGTAGAAATCAATTTCTGGAGAGCCTCTGAGCATTTAATGGCATCCCCACTACAGAGAGGTTCTGAAAGTGCCCATTAGAGCGCAAAGGTCATACCTCTTGGCAAACATCTGCATCATGTGTTCGAGCGCCTCCGAAAGCGCATCCCACCGGCCACTCTTATCAAAAAGTTGCGATATGCCCTGTTCGAGAGATTGATATAGTCAGTGACGCGCGATACTGGGCGCAACTCGCCTGCCAGGCCAGAATCTGGTCCGGCTTCAGCTCAATTGCCTTGCGATAATACTGCTCGTTTGTCAGGTTATCCGGACAGGCAACATACACGCTGACTTCACTCGCTCGCTCTTATCGTCCTCTCCCAGCTCGAGGAGGGCAAGACCCAAGAATACATGGCTATCGTTCTCTCAGCCAAGTCAGTAGGATGCAAGCTAAACAACGCACGCGTTATAATTGTCGGGTTCATAGTCAAGAACCTGGAGCGCTGCACTATAAGCAGCATCGTACTGCTTCTTTCCAAGAGCGTCCCTTGCCGCTTTGAGTTTTGTTTTGGCAAAGGACGAGGACATCGTCAATGTTGGCAAGGGTGCAAGTTCAAGCCGGAGAGGCTGAGGAGTTTAATGGTTTCGAGTGCTAGCTCAGAGTCGATCAACCTGAGTCGACTGGAAAGTAGTTTGATCGTTCGCCCCGAAGAGGGGCGATGCGACTGATGGGAGTGAAGCAGGCCCACGAACATTCCGCGACCTGCTGTTGTTGCAAGCCCAAACCGGTACATAAACAAGCCTCGGCCGTACAAAACTACGAGCGCCAGTGACTATACAATGTCCAGCATGTTACTATCGAATATGTTGGATGTACGAGTGTCTACGAACGGTAGCTGGAAAAAGCATGCAAGCATAGACAAGATGCCAAAAGAAGGCAGAAGAACTCGTGCACCATCACGGCGCGCGCAGATGTTTAACCCTTCGCACAAGTTGGAGGGACACCTAGTCGTGCAGGGTTGGCATCTCATCCACGGCACTTTCCCTCGTCTTGCGCCCAAAAAATCTGAGGAGGCTCGCCTTGCGGTATTTGGCTGGGCCCCTGACTAGACATAGCTCGTCAATTAGGGCCAACAGATCCGCCTGACTCTGCCCAACCATGGGTGATGAAGGGATAGCATTAACATGTGCATCGATCCCAAGAGCATTGAGGCTTCTTGTCCAGCCATCAAGGGAAGTTTCATGCGTGATGATGAGAAGAGGGCAGACTTCACCAACGCAGGAGGCATAGAAGTTCCGCAATCTCTCCACGTTACGATCCGACGTCGTCCCGGAAAAAATCAATAAGTCCGCACCGCCTTTTGATATCCTTGGGGTGATGTAGCGCTCCGAGAGGTCACCAGCGTGCTGGAAGATAAACGAGCGTCCATTGATCTGAGAGCTGATTCGTTTGAGGTCGCCAAAGACGCCTGAATGAAAAAGTTTGATGTCGGATTGACAAAAGACGACGGTGGAAATCGGTTGAACATTCTCCCAGCCAGACCTCACCATCGACCGAAAGTCAAGTAGGGCGGCTTTGATAAAAATATTGGTATCAGACGTTGGCCGAGTTGCAACGCGGTAACAATGGTCGATGACCAGCTTCCGGACCAATTTCTGCGACTCGACACTACGCTCTGCAAACACAGAACCCGCGACCTTCTCCATGTCGAGCGTTGTAACGCATGCGTGGGCGTCGAAGCGCATCTTGTGCTTGATCAGTTCTTTCTCTCCTCGAACCCACCAATCGTCCATGGTATCGGGTTCGTGTTCCAATCCCGTCACGACTGCAACGATGGGCACCTTCTTACGGCATATCGCAGAGTAAAAGATGGCATAGTTTCTTGCCAGCGACTTCCGAATACTAGGACCGCGAATGCAGTAGACGAGGAGGTGAATGCCGTTGGCACTGCGTAGGTCACGGAGCAACTTAGTCAAGCTCTTCTCTGCTATTTGCGGTGGGACGCGACCGCGCGTGCCTTCGTCTAGACCTGCAGTGTCCCACACGTTGATCTTCTTCCCGTTGATGGTTATCGTATAGTGACGACTCTCGAACGTGCACCCGAGAGCGCCGTGGGAGGTCTCTGCAGTTTTGCGACCGGCGAGCATGTTGATTAGAGAGCTCTTACCGACCCCACTGTCACCAAAAATGACAACATTAGGAGCGTTCGTGGTCTGATAACAAAAAAAGTGAGTTCTTGGACTAATTTGACCAAGACCACTCCCTGACCTCAGAACTAGTGTTACCGCCCTTCAAACCTGTTCAAGACTCAAACCTGGATAGGGGAGTATCGGCAATAACTCACTTTGACTCTAGCAGGGCCGGGGTTGTCTAGTTCCATAGAAAAGATTGTAGGCTGGTGCTGCGGTCGGGGACCCTATATGCAGTGCATTGCATTGAGACATGAACGGGAAGAAAAGGAGCAGTAACGGGGCTACCATTGACCATCGTTCAATGCTTGGTCTTCCCTCAGGCTCGCTAGCGATCCTAACAGCCCCTTTAGCAAGGTTCTGCGCACATGTCTGTAAAGTCGTCTATACTGTTGGTAGAACGAAAGCCTACGTCCGACAGCCGCCTTGACTCGTCCATGTACGTCGGTTTGAAGAAGTTTGTTGCGAGGTGAATGACAAGTACTATTACAACGCTACGTTTATATGCAGACTTGGAGAAATGGAAAGGTTCCGCCAATCAGCTAGTGGATGTGTTCGCCTTGGCTACGGGGCTCGAGGGCAGCTTTTCCAATGGCAGGGCTATGCCCACGCAACTTGATGCAGCCGCAACCCGAATGCTCTTTCCGATGAAACGCGGCGAGCTCGTGAGTTCACGACATGGCAGTGTTGGCAATGGAGCTGCGAACAGTAGAAACTCGCGGTGTGCACGTTGCACGTATCGCATCTTCTCCACGCCCATGGCGGAAATGACCGTGTAGTATGGCTCCAGGATAGAAAGTCTGGATTCGAGCGACGATGACGGCCTCTGGGGTTTGTGCTAGATGGCGGGAATTGTGAGTGAAATAGCGCTAATATGCATGGACCAAATCGAGCGAGTGATCCTCGCTTCCTCCTCGTTGTTCGAGTGGACTCGTCGGATCTCACGCAGGCGCTCTCTGGTCACCAGAAGCGATCGTTATCGCGGTGGCTGAATGAAGGCCTTCTCCAGCCGGTACGTCATGTGGATCTGCTCCCCGTTCTGCTGTGTGCACGGCCTGCATCTGACCTTGTCGGAGTGGTGTGATGATGATCACGGGCAGATTCTTCAAACGCTCATCGGTTCTCGATATCGCTTCATACGGGCCCCGGCCTGTCCTTTGTTCGCGGGAACCGGAGCGCTTTGAAGATGCGTCGCCGTCCATGCTCATATAGGCCCTAACTCGTGAACGACCAGCTCCCCAAAATCCAGCCTCGCCGTAGGTTGCATACATACTCCATCTATTCAAGTCCCGCATCTCTATCTCGACTCTTCGCCCCCAGCCATCTGCCCTCTGCCATGCGGTCAGATAGCACTTGTTCTAGTCCCACCCTCTCCGAGCACCCCAACCGCCGTAATATTCTGATCGTCGGCGACGTCGGCGTAGGGAAAAGCTCCCTTGTCAATCTTATCGCTGGCAACAACCCGGCCCGTACCTCGAGTGGCGCAAAGAGCTGCACGCTTCACTCACAGCAATACAACGTCGCCGTTGACGGCGTCGAATTTGCCCTATATGATACTGCTGGTTTGCACGAGGCCCAAGGAAACATGAAGACAACCGACTACCTGGATGCCGTCCACCAGGCTTACACCCTCATTTCCAGACTTGAGCAAACGGGCGGCATCAGCCTCCTCGTGTTCTGCATGAAGGGTGGACGGGTCTCCATCACGATGCAGCAGACGTATAACCTCTTCGTGGAGGTCCTCTGCAACCGTCAGGTTCCTGTCGTTATCGCCGTCACGCATCTGGAGTTGTTTGAAGATATGGAGGAGTGGTGGAGGGAGAACGAGGGAGCTATCAAGGAGTACGGGCTCAGGTCCCTCGGTCATGCTTGCATCACGACCACTCGCGGCTACAGAAATATATTCAGCGACAAGTATGAGCAATCTAGAGAGATTATCCTCAAGCTTCTCCTGGACTATAGCGGTCGGACTGCCTGGAAAGAAGAGAAGTCAAGCTGGGTCAAGCGGATAATGTTGCACATGCGCGGTTGGCTGTCTCCAAGCCGCCTGAAGAAGGTCGACAGTAGTGACCTGAAGAGGAAACTGATCAAGCGGTGCGGCTTTTCAATCGAAGATGCTGAACTAGTCGCTCGGAAGATGCAACAATCACGTAGGATGTCCGAGGAGGTCTCCGAAGAAGAGAAATCCTGGTTTGACGAGAAATTTGGAACCGATACTAGCAGCTGCGCTTCCTTGCCAGTAATTTCTTATGCTTCATGATCTCATTGACTTTTGGAATTGCTGTACTACGCCCGGAATGCGAAAGTTGCTACTGTACATGCTTAAGCAGGTACTAAAGTCATGGCAGTTGACAATAAAGTTAAGATGATGGCAAGTTACAGGCACTTCTACCAGTGTGTCCACATGCTCTCAAATAGTCTACAAACTCCACTAAGAACTGTACTTGTTCCAACGTTTCAATGGCTTTGGCGCTTCTTCGTCTCCGTACCACCTCAATGGTCCGTTCCACCATCTCCAACGTATCTCGTCTCACCACGGTTTCGGCGTCCCATCGGAATGCCTTGGAGGGAGTATCATCGTACTCCGTCTCGCACACACCTAAGGCGGTTGTGTCGCTAGCTGCAAGGTCGGCCTCAATCCACCCACAGAGACCCAGCTTCAACATCCAGCAGCACGCGAAGAGCCCAGCGCGACCAACTCCTCCGCGGCAATGCACCAACACAGAGACGCCCTGCAGAGTGTATCTTTCGATGATTCGATCCAGGTCGGCATCCAGAGCTCTGGGTGAGAGCGGAGCGAAACCTTCAGGGAGAGGGATGCTACGCACAGGTACATCGTGTCAGTGGGAGCGGGAAAATACAGCGCAGAATGAGTACCGTAGGACGTCGAGACCCTCTCGGTGTGCGACTTGGCAGTATTCAGTCCACGAGGCACCTATTAAAAATTCAAGTTCCTCGTCGTCGAGACAACTTTGATAACGTCACCCGTCATGGTCACTACAGCAAGTGAGCGGAATTTACCACACGACACATCTCGCACCAAGCATTTTCATCCGTCGCAGATCGGCGTCAAGATCTCGACAGACCGCACTCCGCCCACGTACAGGTCCGCTCAGTCGTACTTGTCAGAGAAAGTAAAGTACAGGTGTCGATTGAAGGGACGTGACCAAAAGAGGGAAGACCAACCTTTTTTGCCGGGACAAGACGACAGAAGGAGGTTCCCGAACTTCACAGGTCTCCGATCTGACACAACATGCGAGGAAGATGGCGTGGAGGATGATTTAGAAACTCGAGATGTCTTATTTGGGGGGGATGGTGCCGTCGAACGACTGTACCCGATTGATGAATAAAGCTGCGGTGGTAATCCAGGAGGATACTCACCCGTGATGAGAGAGGGGGTGTAAGGCGTAGGCAGCTGGAAGAGTAAGGATGGACGGAAGGCGACTCCGTGAAGTTTGTGGCACTGTCTGAGTGGGAGGGAAAGTGGAGCGGCGTGGTGTCGACTTTGACTTGGAGATTGCATCTGCAATGTCATGCTCGGAAGCACCGCCCGAGTTGGCGCGGTTTTTGAAGGTATGCTTGAGGGACAGCAAGATTCTTGATGGGGGAACTGGGAGAGGCGAGAGTGACATTTTTGTGTTGAGAGCTGCACTGAGGGCGCCCGTGACAGATGGGCGGATTTCGTCCGATGACAGACGTTTGTGTTGCGAGGAAGATAGCGCGGGGGTCGGGCAAATAGGCAATGCGGGGGATGGCTGTGGATATCGGGCGAAGAGGTTGGGAGTGTAGGGAAGATCAATCTCAAACAAGACGGGGCACGGCTTTTTGGAAGGTGTGAGATGCGATGAGATTGCGACGAGAAATTCTGGGGGTATGATCTGCGAAACACTGAGTGGACGGTTAGTGAGGCGTGGATTGCGGGACGACGACTGACTTGATGGGGTGAGTCTCTGATGTTTTCGTGTGCAAGGCAAAGTTATTTGGGGCTGTCTGATGCGATGAACGGGGCCGGGCGATAGATTCTGAGAGTGCAGTGAGCAGTTGCTGTTGAAGGTCTGGATGTGGAATCGTTTGTCCGGTGGTGAGCGCTGCACGTTGCTCCGCCGCAGGAATCACGGGGCTGCACTCTCTACAGGCGAGGGGGGGGGAGGGGACACAGGGCCACCAGAGCGGCTGGCGAGCGTATTTTATCTGGCGCTCGCGGAGAGCGCGAGCGACATCGGGCAGATGGAGGGAGAGCGGGGTGTATGCGACGGGGGAGCCTTGGGGGGAGGGGTGGGTGAGGAGGACGCGGGATGGACGGGGACGCACCTCGGTGGCCGTATTTGAGACGGTTGTATTCGCTCATGGGGTGCTGCGAAGCCAGCGGTGCGAGCTTCTCGCCGTCAGCGTCGGCGCCGCGAAGGAAGGGAGCGCGCGCACCTCCAGAGTCCATGGCTCGTACACCACGTCTACCGCGCATCCGGGAGGTCCAGTCGCCCCGTCTCCGCGACCAGGCCCGTCGAGCGCGGTGCCAGACATGCCCTGCGCTGGATTGGGCAGGTAAACCGAATTGGCCTCTCCGACCCGCGTAACATTCCCCGGCCATCCTCGGATTCCTCACCCCCACCACCACCACCACGAGCTCGCGCTCCCCGTCCTTTCTTTTCGCTTTTCTCTCTTTTCTTTTCGCTCGTGTTGCACTCTGGGGAGCGCCATGTCCCGCTCGGTCCGTCTCGCACATCACCCAGCTCGTCCAGACAGCATTCTACCATCGACCCGACCATTCGTCTCCGCTGGCACCACCATCCGCCGCGCAAAGACCCTCACTCGCCCGGAGCGTAGTGTTGCACCCGTCCCTCTCATCAACCCCCCCTCGTCTCTCGCCCCCACTGCATCAGGTTGGATACCTGGTTCTGGCCTCGGCAGTGGTTTCGATCCATGGCGCGTCTTCTCTCGCGTCGTCACCTTTTGGGCCCCTTCCTGCTTGCTCACCTCCATCGGTGGCCTCAAGGACAAGAATATGATCCAGGCTTGGAGAGAGAAGATCGCCCTTTGCTCCATCATCTTGGTCCTTTGCCTAGCTGTCGCTTTCCTGACCGTCGGCACGCAGAAGGTCCTTTGCCCGTCTACCTCTAGCACCACCTCCGCTCGTTACACCACCCTCGGTTCCGTCCCTGGTACCCTCAGCGTGCAGGGCGTCGTCTTCAACGTGACCGCCGCACAGAGTCCTGCAGACGTCGATTTTAGCTCACTCGCCCAACAAGAGCCCAGTCAGGACATCACACCATACTTTTCTCGCAGCGCGTCACAGTACACCTCCTGCAATGATCTCGGCTTCCACGTCGCAACCGACGACCCATGCAGTTCCACCACTCCTTGCCCTCTCGGGCCACTCAATGCCTCTACCTTCGCCCAGCTCAACATACTCGAGACCTCGCAGCTTCTTGGGTATGATTGGCGCCAGGTTGCCAACCTGTCTAATTATTTTGTTATTGATGGCGCTGTTCTCAACATGAATTCCTACATGGAACTACATCCAGATCCGATTTCTTCTGATCCCGTCGATCTTGCCATTCGTACTGTTCTTCTTCGGTCGACCAATACTAGCGGAAAGGATGCCACTATGCTGTTCTACAGCAATGCTGCCACCAAGTCTGCCGTTCCTTGTCTCACCCAAAGATACTATGCCGGCAACATAGACAAAATCACACCTGGTTGTTTTGTGTCCTCACTATTTCTCTATGTCGGCCTCATCGTCATCCTCAGTCTCGTTCTTGTCCGGTTTGCGATGGCATGCGTATTTAACTGGTTTCTTTCTTCCAGACTAGCTGGCCCTCTCGATAACATGGAGCTGAACCGCTCAGCCATCAGCCCAGCGGTCATGCCTGAAGGCGCCAACATCTCTGTCGACAACCGAACTGGGATGGCCCCTTGGGCGGGCCCCGACGGTTCCAAGAGACCCGCAATGCTCCGCAAGGCCTCCCGACTACCTCAGGAATCCGGTCAGATCGTGAACTTGGCGCAGATCGGAGCTGAGCTCTTCGCGGTGTGCTTGGTGACTTGCTATTCTGAGGGTGAAGAGTCCATGCGCGCGACGCTCGATTCAATTTCTCGGACGACGTATTCCGACCATCGAAAACTAATGTTCGTCGTCGCCGATGGGATGATCACTGGAGCTGGAGAGAAAAGAAGCACTCCAGACATTTGTGTCAGCCTGCTGGAAGCGGATCCACGGTTCGGAAACCCCGCGCCCATGAGTTACCTCGCAGTTGGATCTGGAGCCAAGAGAGAGAACTGCGCAATGGTTTACGCAGGGCATTACAGTAGGTTTACGGATGAAAACTATAGTGAATATTGGTCTCATTGATGTCACTTGCAGCCTGTGCGGGTTACCGCACTCCTACTTTGATCATCGTCAAGTGTGGCACGGAAGCCGAGTCGACTGACAAGAAACCTGGCAATCGTGGCAAGCGTGACAGCCAGCTCATCCTGATGAACTTCTTCTCCCGCGTCACTTATAATGATCGCATGACTCCACTGGACTTCGACATGTTTCGTAAAATACATGTGCTTATGGGTGTAACTCCTGATTTCTTCGAAGTCTGCTTGATGGTATGAGAATTCCGCCTGTTGTTAACATTATAGCGAGATCTCATGTTTGACAGGTTGATGCGGATACTAAAGTGTTCCCCGATTCGCTCAAGGCCCTGGTAAACTGCATGCACCATGACCAGATGATCATGGGTGTCTGTGGAGAGACCCGGATAGCTAATAAGCGAGCATCATGGGTCACGGCTATCCAAGTGTTCGAATATTTCATCTCCCATCATCTCGCCAAGGGATTTGAATCCGTGTTCGGTGGCGTTTCGTGTCTTCCCGGTTGTTTCTCAATGTTTCGACTGAAAGCTCGTCGGAACGGTGGTGATGACTGGGTCCCTCTCATCACCAAGCCTGAAATTGTCCGCGAATACAGCCAAAGCGAAGTAACCACTCTACACCAGAAAAATCTCTTGTTACTGGGTGAAGATCGTTTCTTGACCACCATTCTCATCCGTGCATTCCCCAACCGCAAGATGATGTTCCTCCCACAGGCTCGATGCCGTACTGTCGTTCCCGATACGTTTCCCGTCCTCCTATCTCAACGGCGCCGTTGGATCAACTCCACAATCCATAATCTCATGGAGCTTGTTCTTGTACGCAACCTTTGTGGTACATTCTGCTTCAGCATGCAGTTTGTTGTATTCATGGACCTCCTCGGTACCGTCGTCCTCCCGATAGCCATTGGGTTGACCTACATGCTCATCGTTAGCATGATCATAAGCCCACCGGTCAACTTCCAAGAGGCAATCCCCTTGATGTTGTTGGTTGCTATCCTCGGTCTTCCCGCTGTCCTGATTTTAATCACGACACGGAAGATCGTTTATGTATTTTGGATGTTGATATACCTTATTGCACTGCCTATCTGGAACTTTGTGTTACCAGTCTACGCATTCTGGCACTTTGATGACTTTTCGTGGGGAGAGACAAGGTTGGTTCCTTCCCGGTTGGCTTGGTGTGCATCGCTGACCGTTTGTAATAGAAAGGTGGAAGGAGAAGCAAAAAGTGAAGCTCATGGAACCGGTGACGCTGGCGTTGGCGGGATGTCTGTGCCGCTCCGTCGCTGGGAAGACTGGGAACGATCAAGACTTCGCAAAATCAAGCGCGAGGAACGACGACGAAGAGATATGGAGCGTCTTCATCCTGGCGGATTTGTCACAAATGAGAATGATCTCCTAAGCGTCCGTGGTGGAGGAAGTCAATACGAAGGTTCCGACGCGTACTCGGTTGCTTCTTCGGATGAAGACCAGTGGGGTCGACAGGTCGGAGGGTACAACGAGAGCAGTGCGCAATACCCCCCACCACCTTTGGGTCTCTACGACGCCGCAGTGGCCGGAGAAGGAGGGATAGTTGGTGATGCCCAATTAGAAGCGATCTTGGATACTGGATTTGACGAGTCTCCGAGCCAATCCCCTGCACGAACACCGACACCCTCGACACTCGTGGCACCTAGCCCATCTCAACACCATCTCATGGGCTATAGCACCATGTCACATTCCGGATTTCTCGAGAGCTCCCAGGCGCTACCGATTTCTTCCTATCCCCCTACTCCGCAGCAGGATGTATACGACTACTATCAGCAACGGGAGGTTTACGGACCCCTTGGACCGTTGGATCCGGGAGAGAAGTTTTGAGGGGAGAGTCGTCAAATATTGTTTTTTTTCTTATCTTCATCCATATCCCTTGCCATATCCCTTCTTAGAATGACTCGGAGTTCCGTACTAATAGTCTTTCGCATCTTTCTTTCTACCCTCTGTTTCTTTGTTGTACAACGTCATTTTGTGGATTTTCGTCATTTGGCCTGAATGACTAAACGAACCCTTGGGAGACACACCCTGCTGTGAGCCAGTCTTTAATTGTGACATTTCGTGTTTCCTGTTCTTGGCACGACTACTGGATGAACCGTGGATCCAATGCTACCCTGACTGATCGTGTCGATTTGTTCTGGCGAAGTAACAGCACAAGAAGAGTACCTCCTCGCCATGGTTTGAGTCATGTCTCTGACTCGCCTCATGCATGTCCTCAACTAACTCTACTGCAGACCCCTTATGGGCAACACCGCTGTCAGGCACACGGCCTGGCTTACTTGATAGTCTCTATAAAGAGACGACGATAATCAGGACGGGTTCTCATACGAGAGACTCGGACGAGCCTACCTGCACGAGACGGTGGAAACGATTGCTCAAGCGACCTCTCACGCCGCTGGTGATGGACGTGTCGGGCCCTTCTCCAGGGTGAGTACGCTTATGCCCTCTCCGCCTCAGCCACAGGCCTCCAGCGACAGTCGAACCCGTCGGTCCCTTTGCTACGGGGGAATGCTCCGTCTGGACTTCGCGAGCTGGTTTAAGACTCTTTATTTGTGGGGATGGTGGATGAGGAGATCTCGGAAGCTATGGTCTGGGATGTCAACGCGAGAAGGAAGGATCCGGCTCAGCTCACTTCTAGGATGGAACCCAGCAGACTGTTCGGAGAGGGCGGGAGGGGTATCAAGGCCGGTGAGACAGCTGAAGGGTCTGCGTCGCCGTGATGCCTTGGATCTATCGTGGGCTACGAGCATTAGGGCAGTGGCCATGCGATTCGGGGGAAAAAAAGGAATGGCTTACTAGGAGAGAAGGCTTGGCTTTGGGTAACGGAGGAAGGGTACGTGGCGGGGGACGGCGAACGACGCTGGCATCCCAAATCCATATCCTAAAGTCGCAACACCCGCCAAGAAGATGGCGACCGTCGGAAGAAAACGCGACACATGATACGTCATTGGCGTGGTGGAGAGGGGGACCGGCGACCTGACGGGTCTCCAGGTTCCAGACCTGCATGTCGAAGCTGGGGCCAGCGGTGGCAAGGAAGGTGCCATCGGGGGATATGGCGATGGAGGTGATGATGCTTGCATGGGACTTGATGGGTTCGCCGACGTGTTCGCCGGTGAGGACATCCCAGACACGTATCGTGCCGTCGTCGGAGGCGGTGACGAGCTGGCGCCCGTCGGGGGTGTACACGACGCATCTCACATCGTTCTCGTGGCCCTCCATAGGACCGAGCAGCATCTGGCCAAGGTCAGCGTCACAGATGCGGACTGTCTTGTCGTTGGCAACGCTGGCGATCTCGAGACCGTCGGGGGAATAAGCGAGCGCATACAGATTGCCATTGTGCGACCGGAAGGGGCCAGCGACTAAACCACCCGTATCTGTGTCCCATATGCGTATCGTATTATCTCCCGTCGTGGCGATCCGTCGCCCGCTGGGCGAGAATGCGACACACCACAGGCCAGACGCATGTCCCTCCACAGGCTCGTACACAAGTTGGCCGCTCGACACACTCCAAACCCGCAACGTACGGTCCTCTGCCACGCTGGCGATCTTCTCGCCGTCGGGGGAGACGGCGACCGAGCGAACAACATCAGTATGGCCCGTGAGCGGATCCCTCGTCTGCAGTCCCGTTTCGACGTCCCATATGCGAACGGTGTTGTCCCACGAAGAGCTGACAATGCGACGGTCGTCGGGGAAGAAGGCGACGCATCTGACGGTATCTGTGTGACCGGCCAGCGTTCGCAGCGGGCGGACGTGCTCCGGTCTGCGGGGACGCCCAGCGGAAGATAACATTCTGGCCGAGAGCTGGGCGACAAGACTCGGGCGGAATTGCTTGACGGTGGTGCAGCGTGCGGTTGGTGGGCCAAGGTAGGAACGGTAGTCGTAGTAGCGCTGGCCAGCTTGCGGGTGCCCGGTTCCGAGCTTGGGTTTTGTTGTTCCCTGTATTTTCCTTGCCCCGCCTCCGCTTTTGCATAGACCCTCATCTCCTCGTTTCCCTTGATGGGCACAGCGACCACCCAGCGTAGAGGCGTTTGGGATCCTCTTCCTCTCATCGTGTATGGGTATGCCGTCCACCCACTCTCCCCGTCTAAGCGTGATACACGCATATCGAGCCGACGCCCTATGTCCACAATTACCGAGGCCTCGGATGGCGAGGTCGGCGGGCACAGGGATGTCGTTTCCCTTGAGGTAGGCGACGAAGTATACGCCTTTGAGAAATACACCCCCAGAGGCAAGGAGGTTGAAGGCGTCTGGTATCGCGGGTACGTCCGACAGCCTCTGCGGAATTGCCCATCACACTGAGCCTCGGTGGTAGATACGTCGTGTGCACAGCTCGTCGACCGCCTCCCTTGACCTGGTCCGATCCCTCCGTTTCCACCAAGGCCCCGCTCAGAGCCGACGAACCTCAACAAGTATTCATCGGCATCTTCCCTGCATCTCACATCTATACCCGAGACGAGCTGTCCGACGCGGAAGGACGTCTACCTGACTTGGTCACAACGTTAATCAACAATCCAAATTCTGTGACGGGTCACCACCCGAACGGATCATCACATGTGGTCGATAATCTCACTGGGAGCCCCGAGCATCCCGCACGAGACCGCGAGCGCGATCAGACCAAGGAGAAAGACCGCGAAAGGGACGGCTTGGAAGACGAACGCAAGTCGTTCAAGCTTCCCCCGCCTCCAGACCAAGCCAAGTCATCCCGCGCCGCAGTCACAGTCTACCCTGCCAGCATCTATTCCGCTGCTCCCTCCGAAGAGGTGATGAAGCCACTCCCACCCAGGCCTTCTCTCAAATCTGGAGATGATACTGCGTCCGGCGCCACTCAACCCATCGTCGACGAGATTGCATCCGCACTAAGGGAATGGCATAGTCTAATGTTTCAGTACCTTGCACGAAGGCAATACACCCTCTTCCATACGGTCAAGTCTCACATCGAAGCCTTACACCTCGGTCGAAGACAGCTGCTTGCGCAAACCCTAAGTGCTGAGGAAACGACTGCACTAAGGAGAGACTGCGTGGCGAGGCTAGTGACTGGGAACATGATCCAGGATCTGGATATTATCGTTAGGCATCCTACGTGGGGAGCACTCGTTACTGTCGATGTCGAGGGCGAGATTGATCCACGAAGCTGGGTTAGTGCTGTCAGGATGTATGCCATGCAAACTGCGTTGGCATACATGAACGTGCCGGCTGACCACCTCAGTGTCTTGAAAAATACGCCAGCGGAATTTCATACTTCTTCAGCGCCGACCCCCACACCTGCGCATTCTGCTTTCCCCGATATCGTTCGTCCTCGTTATTCCTCTCGTCTCATTGGTTCTCTTGCTCCTTCGGCAATATCTGGTGGAGGTAGCACCAAACCGTCTCCTGCCAAGTTCTATCACATATTCCTTGACCTCCGTGCTTTCGTCGCTTCCTTCTGCGCACCCGGGGAAGTGGCTGAGCTGTTTTTTTCCATATACAAACACTCGGACAACCCGCGATTTGTGACAGAGGAATGTTATGTCGTGTTGAACCACAATGGCGTCCCTTCGCGAGAAGGTGGTTCAACGACGCGTGCGCGCACACTTTTCATTGATATCGCCCAGAGCGATGCACAAGACACTTTATTTCTAGTGTGCCGGATTGTTCGCAACGGGGCCATGAGAATGGCCTCGAGCATTAGTTCTGGCGTACCCAGTACGGAGGACGGTAGACGAAGACCATCGGAATCCTCAATTTCGCTCATCGATTCGCCAGTGGCAACTCGCACTTCTTCCACGCCATCCAACCAAGGACTCGTTGAAATGGCCAGCTACCGCCGTCCATTTGGGTGTGCAGTACTTGAGTTGGCGCAATTAAACAAGATGGCGGCTGAAGGATCTAATGTATCTCCAATTCGTGAACACACAATGCCGATCTACGTTCCCGTCAACGAGGCATTGTTCTCGATGCTTCACCAAGATATCATTGCGGGTAAGTCCGGAGAGTACGAAAAATCTCCAAGGTGCTCGTGTGTCCCTTTTTTCCGTATTCAATGATTAAGGACAATTCTCAGGGCCGAGATGCTTGCAGTATCGGTCAAGGTTTTCTATGGAGATGCACCCACAATCATTAAAGAGAACATGTCTCTTCTTCAGGACATCCCGCTCACCCTTCGCTTGGGATTCCCTGACGTTGTATTTCCGGGTGACGTCCGTAATGAGCTATACATCAAGCTCTGGTCTGGAGAGTTCCTCACATCGCACTCGCAGTCTGCGCGTCTTAGCATGGTCAGCTTCGCCCGCCCCGGGCTCATTGCTCAGAATGTCCAGGTCACCATTGAGGTTCGCGATTCCTCTGGCTCTTCAGTGGAGAATGCCATCTCTCTGGGAGCTGGTGAGCCACCTGTGACACAATTTCACTCCATGATATTTGCGCGCAACAATGAGCCGACGTACGGCGAACTCATTAAACTTCGGTTGCCTCTTCGAGGTGTGCCTGACTGGCACCTCTTCTTCACGTTTAGGAATAGGGCCGGGAACCGTGCACTGGGACCTGAACGAGCCTTTGCATTTGCATTCCTACCTCTGTTCCCTGGCCAAGGTGCATTCATGGAAGATGGTAGTCATACCTTGGTATTATACAAAGCCGACAGATTGGGCCAGGTTACACCAGAAATGTATCTGTCGTCGTCGCCTTGGGTTTTATCCGGTCAGCGCCCAGATCAAGTGTCAGTTACTCCTGATCTCCAGAGGCTCGCCCCTCCCCTCCGTGATACTCTCATCATCCGTTCTTCTCTGTGTTCCACCAAATTTACACAGAACCCTGTGTTGCTCAGTCTTCTCAGGTGGGAGCAGATACCAGACAAAGAACTCCTCTCCACTGTGCTCAGTAAATTTACCTTTGTTGGCGAAGGTGAAATCGTCAAGTTTTTGCGCGACATCTTCGACTCTCTATTTGGGATCCTCGTCTCGCACACGAATCATTCCGGGGAGATGGATCATCTTGTATTCAATGCACTTGTGACGGTCCTCGGAATTGTTCAGGACAGAAGGTTCAGCAACTTTCAGCCCGTCTTGGATGTGTATATCGAACAACACTTCAGCTGCGCCACTGCGTCCTCTCGTATCATCAAGTCTATGGATAGGCTGCTGAAGAACCCTACCGGCCCGGACACGGCCTCCCCTCTCAGGGCGGCACTCAAAGTTTGGCACTATATCTTCAAGTTTGTCACCCGTGCACGAGAGCTGCAGAAATTCACAGACCTTGGGATGTCGGGGGGTGCCACCGCCGAACACTTTGAAGTGACGTTCAAGAAGGAGGTCCGGACACACCTGACGGAAGTAAATCGCATGATGGCGACTACGTCTCCGCCATCTATTATCGGCACGCAGACAATTGCCTTGCAGCACTTTACATCCATACTACCCGAGCTCGCCAAGATACTTCCCACCATTGAGCTCGTCACTGCTGCAACAAACTTCGCTAACGCGATCTCGAACGCAAAGGGAAAAATCATTATCTGGCGGCTTATTATGTACCTACAGATCGTCAAAGGATTTTTGTTCGACGATCCACAGTCACGAACACTACTCGTTCAGGCCGTGGTGCTCTGGATCAAGCCATATTTTGGTCGTTACGACGAGTTCACGCAGATACAACCCGGGGACTCGGATAGTGCCAAAGATGCATCACGTATCAGTTGGCTGGAGTCGGTGCGGCTATGTGTGACTATTCTTGCTGTGATGCTGGATAGGCTTCAACAACAATTGGTTTCCTCGACGGTGCTCTCGGACCGTATTTTATTCAGACAAGAGCAAGACAATGTGGAGTATCTGTTAATGCTGTTGCCCAGGTATGGCGAGTTGTCTGTACAGAAGTTCAGTGACTTAGGGTTTTTAGGCTCTTGGATTCATACCGAGAGTTTCAAAGCCCTGCCAATTACCGTGCGATTGAACGTACAAAGACGCCCACGCTCAGTACCGTTGCAGCTCCTGTAACCTTCCCCGAGTCTTATCCATTCTCCTTGCTGACTTCGCTGCCCAACTCTCGCCGAAACTCTACCAGCGCACTTAATGTTGCTGACGAACATAATACCTTTAGCCCCGGTCTAGGAGAGACTGCCATCGTTTTCCTTGCGCTCATTCTATCCGCACCCACCAAGCACATATACAATTTTCTTGAGTCCAGCTATGACATCGAGGGAAGAGACAATTTTGCCGCACTTTTGACGCAATTTTTCAAAGTCGCGACCTCGATCCTTGACAACGATGCTTGGCCAAGCACCTGGCTGAATGTGAACGTCCTGGCGCACAAAGTCCTGATCAAGATGATGGATCCAGTAGCAACACTTTTGAAGGGAATTTTTATTCCACCGCCGTCTGTTGCCCAGCAGTTCAAGTCCGAGCTCTGGCGTGATGCGTTCCAGATGCTTTTTAAGCTCCTTGCGTCTGATCAGCTCATTATCGAAGACTTTACGGCACAGGTGCGTCCTGTAGATTCTCCTGATTCTTAGCTTAGTTCGGTGTAGAAACGCCGTGCTGTATGGCGACTTGGAGGGGATATTCGTGGTGAAGGTGCTGATATCCTGTCACGCCTCTGGGATGCCCTTACATGGCCCGAGACTCCCGACACGGAAGCATCGCAAGGAGTGAGTGTCTGTTTGCCCTTCTGGATCTCGTTATCCACCGTCTCCTAGGGTTACCGACCAGTGCTCAGTCCTCTCATTGGACAAATCATGAATCTATGTCTAAGTCATCATGACTCGTTGCGCAACAACGCAGTCAGCATCTTGTTTGGAATGATTATCTCGGAATACCAGCAATTTGGCCACTTCGAGCAAATTGAAAACGAACTAGTAAAGAAGTTGGACTCGTTGTTCATGTCCCAATCGAAGGGTGACGACATATCGCGTGCCTTCTTCATCGCGCACTTGCGTCAGCTTTTTGAGACGGCACAAGTAGATGATCCACTTCGGGAACGCGTTTCGGCCTTCTTGGACTGCGTAGATGCATTCCTCAAACTCTTGCTGAGTCTGAGGAGCTTACCCGAGGGCGAAGAGTTTGCTGATGACAGGGTTATTGCTACGGTGTGCCCATCCCAAAAGTACTGACGATCGCCTTTCTAATGCATTTGCCAGCTGAGATTGATGAACTTTATTCGAGAGATTGGCCGAGAAGAGATGTATATCAAATACGTACACCAGCTCGTCAACGTAGGCCGGAAGCATGACTCTCATTCTTTTGATCCTCATTTCTCAATTAGGCACACTTGCAATCTCAAAATTATGTGGAAGCCGCTCTGACCCTGAAGCTGCACTCTGACCTTCACGAATGGGATCTGTATTCCTTTGTTCCCCCCATGGAAGATCTTGGGCTACCACAGCAATCCCAATTTCATCGCAAAGAAACTCTTTGCCTCCTGATTCTTGATTATCTCGGTCGGTTCAACTGGTTCTCGGGATGACTTGGACTGAACTGTGAGATCACGATAGGAAAGGGGAAAGCATACGAGAATGCAACTGAAATATGCAAGGAATTGGCAAGACAACATGCCGAAGTGACGTTCAACTAGTATGGATGACAACTCTCTTTTTCGTTTTCAGGACACTCATGTCTGCTACAGCACCCGTTTGGCGGAAATCCTCAGACATCAGGCGACTTTGCTGGAACACATCGTTACTGACCAACGCTACTACCCGGATTATTTCCGTGTGGCCTTCTTTGGAGAATTCCCAGATGCGATCCGTGGTAAACAATTCATCGTACGTTTGTATATAACATCACTCGCGTTTTACCAACTCAATCTCTGGTGATGCAGTATCGAGGCTACGAGTGGGAAAAGTATGCGGCATTCTGTGAACGAATGCTCAGTAAGCACCCGGGATCCCAGTTGCTCAAGGCACCCGGAGACCCACCTGTGGACGTTCGGTTCGGCACCGATCAGTGGATACAAGTGATCCCCGTTTCTCCAGAACCGAATCGTACACTGCCCATTTTCACCTGCCCCGACGTGCCTCCGGCGGTGCGAAGCTACTATGAACATAGGCAAGTGACTTGCACGTTTGATCGCGACTCTGCGCTGAGTGTTCGTTCTAGTTCCATCAATCTTTTCAGTAGTACCCGGCCAATCACCAAAGTCGATCGGGATGGGTCCGAGGAGGTGTGGCTCGAGAAAACGTGCTACACGACGGAGCAGGCGTTCCCCACCGTCCTCCGTAGATCCGATATTACGGAATGGGAAATGGTGGAGATCTCGCCCGTAGACCATGCATACAATGAGGTGGAACAGAAGACCCGGGAGCTTGATTCCCTACACCTGAGATACTCGGCGCTTGCGAAGACCACCCAGGTGTTTTCCACCAACGCGTTGTCTATGACACTCAACGCGGTGGTGGACCCGCCCGTGGACAGCATCCCTGGATATCGCGAGGCGTTCTTCAATCTTTCCTATGTCAGCCGCCATACGGACAGGGAGGAACAGGTAGAGCGACTGAGGACTGCGATCGACGACCACGTAAGTTGGCAGAGGAATTGCTCGTGAACGAAAGATGGAAAGATCGCTTTCTAGGTTCGTGTCATAGACAGCTGCCTCAAGCTACACGGGCAGATTTGCCCACCCGAGATGCTTCGGTTTCACCAGACGATGGAAGAGCTCTTCCGGAAAAACTTTATCGAAGAAATCGGCCGCATAGCGGCGCAGGGCGGTTTCGAAGACGCCTCGCTCCAATCGTACACGCGGATCACGGACCAGTCGTCCCAGTACGAGAACGCGTCCGTGCAGAGGTCGCTTTCGTCGAGCGGGCAATCCAGCTTGCCTGCTCTCTCGTTGAGCACGGCCGTCCTCCCGCAGCCGATGTCGCCGCCGTTCATGAGGGATCTTGGAGAGGTGTCGTCTCCCGTCAAGCGTACGCCGCTGCAGCTTCACGCTGCCCACGTTGCCCGCCATGGTATCAACGCCGTCTCGAGCGGATGGCGTCAGGATGCCATGGGGAGCGAAGCAGGCACCGTATCGCCTCGGAATTCGTTGATCACTGTCGGCAACAGCCCGTCGGTGGTGTCTCCCTCGGGCGCGTCGATCATGACGACGACGGTCGGGAGCATCAAAGGTCGCTTCTCCCGCTTTGGAAGCCTCAGGACAGGCCGCAAGGGGTGACCGGTCGAGCGTGGGGGGGGCTCCCATCGGCAAGGGTCCTCTGTATTTATTTACGTGGAGTACTTTTGACTTGTCCGCTCAGGTAGTGTACTGACGTGGTACTGCCATTCTATTCATTCCTTTCTCTTAAACCTCGACGTCCGTTCATTGAAACTCATACCCTCGGTGAAATACAAAGATACCTGTCAAGTGACACAAAAAGGAGAGCGAACGTGTATAGCGATATTGCGCTGGATGCAGAGTACAGGGGGAAACACTATAAAGGACAAGCATGGTGGCAGGGGAGGGGGAGGGGGGGTACAACACGGAAGAGCAAGTTAGATGATAAATGTAATGATAGGCACCAGTCGCTATGTGTGTTGGCTCAGCGGTGGCATACTCAAGAGGTGGTCCTGCAGGGCGGGGAAATCAAAAGAGTCGTAGGCACTGATGGGATACGGAAGCAAAGGGGAGATGTCGACGGACTCGGCAGAGTCTGATTGGTTGTAACCGTACACGGGCGCGAACATGGGTTCTTGCGGAGGGAGGAACAGGACGTCGCCGGGGGGTTGTGTGGACCAGTCAAGCGGAGGTTGATCGCCCACGAACGCCGTATCGTGGGCCAGCATGGCTGGTGGGCCGTCGGTATACAGGGGCGCCTGGAGCGGGCCCGAGGACGGTGGCGCACTATAGATCATGTCAGGTTCGACCGAAAAGTATCTCCGCATAATCTCCGTGTCGAGGTAAATTGATTGCAGCTGATCTTCGGGGAGAGAGGATCGACGGTGGAGTTCCGGCGACGAATCCGGACTGCACTCGGACGGGAACTGGGTCAGTTGGACGGCAGGGGACACGTGGGAGAGGTACAGCGCGTCTATGTCTGGCTGGTGGGGCTCGTCGGCATACAGGACGCCACCGGGAGATGAACCGGGGGACATGACGGGTGGGATCGTCGTGCCAAAGGGCGGGCAGGCGTCCCTGTCCGCTGAGGGGCTTGGAGCAGAAGGCTGGGCGCAGAGGGACTGGAGGAGGAAGAGATGAGCAGGGACCTGCGATGACGGTGAGGCGGGACGCACGTATTTGGAAAGAATCTTGTCGAGCGCGTGGGGGAGAAGCTTCCAGTCAAACACCTTGACGTCCTTTTCTATTTTCCGTGGCTTTGGGTCGGGGAAGTCCATGATGCGCTGGAAGAAGGACTCGAAGCCGGGACGCGTCTTTGACACGGTGGTGGGGCGGAGGCCCTCTAGGTTTCTGCGGATGCGGTTCTTCTCGTCGACTTCGAAATCGGCCTCGACGAGGCGCTGGAGGAGATGGATGATGTCGACGGAGGTGACGCAGCACGAGTCGGTCTCCTGGCGGTAGATGCACGAGATGACGATGTCCTCTGGGTCATAGTCTGCCTGCGGGATGCGCTCGGCGGAGACGATGAGCTTGTTTGCGTCCTGGATGCGCCGGAAGCGAACGAGCCTGCGGCCGGCGTTGAGCTCGGACTCGTCCCAGTCGTAGCAGAAGCTGTCGAGGGAGGTGGTGATGTCGAGGACGACGGTCCTGGCGGGGTCGTCGGGCTCCATCTGGCGCGAGGCGCGCCGGAGGGACGGGGTGGCGGGGTGTGGGCGGGGGCGGGAGGAGGAGGGGGAGCCGTGCTCCGAGTCGGAGGAGGAGG
>JBBPMG010000223.1:0-34952 GCA_038090195.1 Boletellus deceptivus
GTTTTGTTTTGATGATTTCGTCCCCCCGTCGGCCCGGTCCGCGAAGAGCGTGTTGTCATCTTCAGGGTGGGTGTGGTCCACAAAGATGATGTTGGATTGTACGCCCTGAATGTCAGGCCTTCGACGGGTCGAGGGTGCATCGATGAGTTCAGGATAAGTAAGCTCGCGAACAAAGGCTGAGATCTCTGGACGCATCCGATGTTGAGTCGAAAGCGTTTCGTGAGGGTAACCCTTGAGGACGAGGCGTTCGAAAAGCGACCGGTTCAGGTCGAACCCTTCACCCCTCTCCACAGCCAACTGATAGTTGTTGACCTTGGGGCGTAGCTGTCTACATGGCGGAATGGAAGGGGAACCGTCAGAAACAAATACCAGTAGAGATAACTTGATGTGCTTACTTGTGATCGCCGATAAGAATCATCTGGTCGACCTTGTCGGACAACGCAGTGAGGATGTGGGCTTCGAGAATCTCACCCGCCTCTTCCACCAAGAAAAACTCGGGACCAACTGCCTTGATTTCCTCAGCATAGATCGCTGCCCCTGTGGTCGTGCAGGCAATGATCCGCTTCTGTCGCAACATGGAAACGGTAGACACGCCAAACTCTCGCTTGATGGCGTCATGCACTTCGTTGTGCGCTGCACCAGCCTTGCATACCGATCCAGTGGCCTTGGCAACGCGTTCACGCCGCCAGGTTGCTAGCAACTGCTGGCGGGTCGAGTGGCCCAAAGCCCAGATCTGAGCCGACGCTCGGACATGAGGCTCGCCGCTCAACACACCAGCATCTAAGCCGCGCGCCCATCGTGAGAAGAGATACTTGTCATCGATCGCACGTCCATTCTCCCCAACGATTGTCATTCCATCTTCCGCGGCGTGTGGCGTGCGGAACGCCTCAAAGAAGTCACGATGTTCTTGTTGTATGTAGTCGATCAAATTGGTGTCGTCATACGACAATTTGCGAAAAAGAGTTTTCAGCGTCTCTTTATGACCAGCGGCACTCGCCCTCAGCCGGCCGATTTTGTCCCAGTCATACTGAAAATGGCCGCTGCGTGGCTGGTTGCGAAGGGCAAGATGCTCCATAGACTGGCTCGGACGGCCCCCGAGGCGCACCATGGAGTTTGCAGGAACACCATAGCTGAGGAGATCTCCGAGGAACTGGTCCAGCGCATGATTTGTATAGCAAACGACAAGGATAGTTTGATCCGTCTTGTCATGCACCACCTTTGTAAGAATGGTGCCTATGAACGATTTCCCGGTACCTTTGGTATGGTCAGATAAGGGGTTTTGAGTGATACATACGACGACACTCACCTGGGGGCCCTTGGATTAACGATACACGTTTCGTAAGGCCTGTAATCAGAGACTTTGTCTGAGATTCATCCAAAGAGATAGGCTTTGGGAGGTTCAATAGGCTCCCTAGGTCAATGGAAGATTTTGAGGCAATCTTTTTGGTAATACGCGTCAGGGCTGCTCTATCTCGTGCAACACCGATAGGCATCTCTGGGCGCCAAAACAGAATTTCTCTACCGAGCGGTACGGACTGCATTTTTTGCAGCACAGTGAGCACTGGCTCATAGGAGAACGTAGCAGCATCGACTTGTACGAGTCGTAGAATTTTGGGAGTGCAAAGAGCATTGAGGGTTCTCCGTATGTTGACAGCGCCATCAAGCTGAAGGACAATCACGGGAGGTGAGTGTGCGAGAAGTTCCTCCACACGGTTCACTGTCCCAAAGCTGATGATATCTTGACTGGAAGCGAGAAAAACGAGGGACTGGTGCCTCATTATCTTCATGCCACGGGGATCACGCTTGAGGAAATCTTCCCGTCGGTCCTGATCGGTAATGTTCTTGAGCTGCCTGAAGTCGGTACCACATTGCAACCTCACACCCCAGCGAGACCGACGATCGTCTAAGCCGGTGAACACACCAATCATAGACACGTTTTGGATGACATGGGAACTATGGCGCTTGCCCTTCTTTTGTAAAGCCACTTCGGCCTCCTCACGAATATCGAAGACCATGTCTTCGCGGAGCATCCGAAAAGTGTTGTCTAGATAATCCTTGACTAAATTCTCCGACGCGCCGCACTCATCGTGGAATGACACACGAAGGAAGGGAGGTTTCCGACACAAGATCTCGTCGGCAGTGGGGAGAATAGCGATGTCACGATAGTCAGCAAAGTCGTTGTCGTGGCGTCCTCCTGGACCATCAAGGATGCTGGTCGACGTGACCACAGTGGCGCTAGAAAGGATATGTTTGATGAGATGTCCGATTTCTCTAATCTCGTGCTTGGACGATGCAACCAGGCTGTCCTGTATGGATGACTGCGTTGCGATGGCCTGATAGGGCGTCGTGTCTCGGTCTTGTAAGGTAAGTAGTCGGGAGAGTACTGTGGCGAAGACGAGTTGAGCGTGTTCGTCCAACGAGCCCTGTTGGAAGGCGCGAACAAAAGCATCCCAAAAGATTGGAGGTTCCACCAGGTGGAACAGCAGGTTGTCGAAGGCACCACCACCGACACCGGAAGCTCGAAGGAGATAGTCCAATACGGTCGAGCCCAATCCATTCATGAACTCGACGGACAGATCGAACTGCATCGCCCTCTGAGTGGAGGAAAGACCGTGAGCACTGCCGATGATTGCGTGCGAGCATACCACTGGATCATCCTGAGCACAAAGCCCTTCCAGGAAAAGGGTAGCCCCACGGGGATCCAGTTTGACATGGCCAGAGAGGATGTCGAGAAACCGCTTCTTCAACTTGGGAGCGCGATTGGGATTCGGGGGTGCAGGAGGCATGGGAGGTTGAAGTGATCGAGCGATAGGCTAAAAGCCGGTCTTATAGCACTAGGTTGGGAACGCTTCGATCATGGCACGCATCACACTGCGGTGGCGCCTCCAAGTGCCCGTGAACATCGGCAAGCTGGACAACGCTAAATGAAGACTCTAGTAAAGGCAGCAAAGTCAAAATGGACGCCGATTACAGCGCTGCAAAAACTGTCCTTCAAGCTTTCAAGGTTCTCCAGTAGCGCAAGTTTCTCCGACTGCGTCGGACCCACTAGTCAACAACGGGATTGTTGGACTTGTCCAAGCGGTGGCAAAGAGTACCACGCCACCACTTACCCTCGAACACCGATTCTGTGATCTGCAGACTATTGCCAACACGATGGGTTCGTCTTTGATTTACGTGAGGGATTGGAACCCTGTGATCTGACACTTTATGATACAGACCGAAATGCAATCGAAATACCGGCCCCGGATGGGTCGAAGATGCAATGTGTTGCCTTCGAACCAGGCGGTCATCGTCTTGTCGGTGCAGACAATTCGGGGAACCTTCGCCAATGGGAAGTTAACGGCGGAAAGGAGATTAGGCCTGCAATGAAAGTACAGGGTGGTGTCTACGCTGCAGTCGTGTCAATGGATGGCCGCTGGATAGTGACTGGCGACTCTGGGGACTCAGTCATCGTCTGGAGCGCAGATACTCACCAAATCGTGATCAAAATATCGGAACATAGCGGTTTCATTTATGCGGTTGACGTGTCTAGCGACTCCACGCGAATCGCCTCTGGATCAGATGACTGCACAGTCCGAGTTTTCAACATCGTGTCAGGTGTCAGTGTCATTCCTTCTTTGTTGCACTACGACACGGTTGTTGGTGTTAAATTCTCGCCGGATAACAGCCGAATAGCGACTGCAACACATTATTATACGCATATTGGTGTCTACGACTCTCACTCTGGAGACAAATTGTTCGAGATTCAGGAGTTTCAAATTGGCTGGCCCCCGATCTCTCCACTCGCTTGGTCCTCCGACGGTCAACTGCTTCTCGTAGGCTGCGGAGGAAAAATTGCCTCCTTTGACACGTCTGCATCTTTTCGTTCCGATCTCTGGTCCATCCAAAATGTTGAACACGCCGTGTCCATTGCGACTCATGGCCAATTCATCGCGTGTCTGGCAGGCTCTTCTGTTTCTTTTTGGGATTATGTTTCACACCAACAAATTGGCCGCATCATCAACCACGCGAAGCGTGTCTATTGCATATCCATATCCCACGACGGGAGGCGCCTCGCATGTGCACATGATGGTGGTATCACAGTTCACGATCTCCGTGACTTCCTTCCCGGTTCTTATCTTTATGTACTTCGGTTTTGCCGGGTTCCGCTCATGCGACTGAGCGATACGGTGCTCGAATCATGGATTCTGGGCAGCTCAGCGGACACTGAGAAGATACTTTCGGAGGAAATTACACAATATCCCCGCCCCGATCATTATATGTATGCAGCTAGATCTCTTATACGGGCGTATTTGAGAGACTGGAAGATGGCGATCGAGGACGCCGAGATGGTATCTCTTTCCGTTTTTTAACACGGCTATCATGTTGACCCAAGTCTGCAAAGTCCCTCCAGATCAAACACTCACACATAGGTCAGATCGCCATGTCCCTCGCACTCACTGGTGTGGGTAAGCTGGAAGCGGCTCTTGACAACTTTGACTTTGCGTTCCTTGATGGCGATCCGGGTGATATTGTGCTGTTGTGGCTCATCAAGGTAGGTGCTTGACATTCCAGATTTACTGCGTTGTAACTTTGATTTTCATTCATTTTAGTCTGTCCTGGTGTTCATGTGTGGCAATCAGGAACTGGCAGTGACACGCCTTCGTCGCTTAGTCACATCTGCCGATGAAAACGTGAAAGGCCACTACATTCAAGTGTGTATGACGGGATGAGAGTAGCAAATACTGTTACTGACGTTCATGGCAGGTCCTCGCATATATATATCTGAAACAAGGGGACTTTGAGAGTGCCTTGCAAACACTCGAGCTCGCAGAAGTCCCATTCACTCCACGGGAGTCGAATCCTTTGACGACGATATCTCTTGTAAGCCTTCCGCTGGCACTACGTCGTGACATACACTCATCTCACTGGAAAGATATTTGGTTGGAGCTTTGAAAATCTAAGAGTCACCGCGTGGCGGTGTCTATGCGAGTCTCTCCATGCCTCTGGACGCATGAAAGAGCTTGGAGAGACTCTTGTAAAGATGGTTGACTCGATACCCGAGGACGAAAAAGAGCCCGCCCATGGCCGTGTTCTAGAGGAGATCATGACGTCGTCGGGTCGAGTGAGGTTGCTTACATGGACGGGAAAGTCGTCCAAGTGTAACAGCTGCCTCCCCAGCTCTCCTGCTGCATACAACCAAGATGTGTTTGTCGCTCCACAGCTCGAGTGGAACGAGTTGGACAAACGGGTGACAGAGCTACGGGAGGTCTTCTCGCTCATCGAAGCTGTGGTGATTTATGATCGTCTGACCCGCGTGCAGCCGGTACGGTTCGCTAACTTCCGACTTCTTCTCCCGTGCATCGTGTTTGGCGTGACGAGGCTCAGAAAGGCACGAGGGAATAATGCTGGTGACGTGTATCGCGCTAAGGCTGCAGGGCTCGGAGAGGTGGCATTCACGACTGCGGACCCACAGATCTCATTGAAGTCACCGCGGAGACTTGTGTTTGCGGACGCACGGATCCAAGCTCTCAGCAAGCCTCAAACACGGGAAGACGAGTCTGCATCAGAGTCGGACATGGACTCGGACATGGACTCGGAGACGGAGATTAGTGCGGATGTGGACGCGGATGGTGCATCGACCTACACTCCGATCATTGAGGAAGTCCCGTCGGTCACAGAAGCAGACACATATGCATGCGCTCTAGAGCTGCTCGCATACTTGGGGCAACCATTCAGCACGCTGCTGCTATTGCGACAATCGGACGGCACGTACAAGCGGGTAGCCACGGACCACGAGATTGTCACTCGATGGTCGGGGAGCAAAGCCGCAAGGAACATTCGTGTGGAGGTGTTGGAAATAGTGTAACGAGATGATACACCTCTCCCTTCCGCTATCCTGATAACTATGTGTAAGTCTCTCTCTTTTCCCGCTTGTGCCGTCGTACCCCCATGATTCCTATGAGTATTTGGTGCTTTGTATAGGATGTCGTTCATATCAGCTGTATGCTCGTGTACTCGACCTGTACCATTTTTTATCTTTACTTTCATGTTGAGCTCCGCACCCAAAGCATTGAACAGTCGCCACAATTCAAGATACAAAGCGCTTCGGTGGATACTCTAGCTCTGCTCAAAAGCGAGCGTTCTCACCACCCCAGCATTTGAGCGAGCTATGAATCCGAGGTGTGAGTTATATATGGTATGTACGCCCCCGCTGATCCAGAACGCTGGTATACGGAGGAAGACGTTGAAGTCAACGTAATTAAAACATGGAACGACCAATAACAGCAGAAAGCGAGATACACGCACAAGTACCCGGGCTCTGGCCAGCCACAATACCGCTGACGCATTCCGACGAACCAAACGACATCCCAACCTGAGTGCCGAAGCAGAGATCACAAACACCCTCTCGCCAAAGCAGAGGTTCGTGACCGAGAACAAATCATAAGGAATTTGTCAAGAGGAAGGAGAAGTAGAGGTGAGGGCACGTCACTCCAGACAGCCAAAAGAGAAGAACTCAAAGAACGTAGACCACATGAGAGGTCCTGTTGCCAACATGTGTAGTACTATGGGGCACCACTGGCTATGAGACTATTATCGAACTGGAGTGTCAGAATGCTAAATGAAGGCCCACGAGTACTGAACTTCATGCACGGCGCTGCCCTGTGTTGGATCAGTCTTGCAGCGACTCAGTTCTCGCGTAGTATGATAGGAACTTTTACTAGGCGTGTTGAAGAATGAACGCACTCGGACGGCCTCGAACGGTGGTAAAAGCCTGGTGGAGTAACTACCGGCACGGTGCCGGATACCGTATGTACCGTAGCGAACGAGATCTCCAACAAGGCGCTCATCCAAACAGTGCCACGCCACCACTTTACGTCGAGCTGAACACCGATACAGAGAATCCTGCAGGCTATTGTCAACACGATGGGTTCATCTTTGTTTTTCGAGGGGATCTGGAACCCTGTGGTCTGACACTTTACGATACAGACCGAAAAGCAATCGAAATCCCGGCCCCAGATGGGTCAAAAATGCAGTGCGTTGCCTTCGAGCCAGACGGTCATCATCTTGTCGGCGCAGACAATTCAGGGAACCTTCGCAAATGGAAAGTTAACAATGGAGAGGACATCGGTCCTGCGATGAAGGTACAGGGCAGTGTCTCCGCTGCAGTCGTGTCAATGGATGGCCGCTGGATTGTAACTGGCGACTCCGGGGCCTCGGTCATTGTATGGAACGCGGATACTCATCAAATCGCGATTACAATCTCGGAACATAGCGGTTGTATTCAAGCAGTTGACGTGTCTAGCGACTCCACACGAATTGCCTCTGGATCGGATGATTGCACGGCCCAAGTTTTCAGCATCGTGTCTGGTGCCAGTGTTATTCCCTCCCTGCCGCACGACAACGTGGTTGCTGGAGTTAAGTTTTCGCCAGATAGCAGCCGAATTGCGACTGCAACGCCACCCAACTCCTGGCAGTTTTACTCAGATGTTAGTGTCTACGACTCTTACTCTGGAGACAAATTGTTCGAGATTCAGGAGTTTCAAATTGGCTGGCCCCCGATCTCTCCACTCGCTTGGTCCTCCGATGGTCAACTGCTTTTCGTGGGCTGTGAAGATATAGTCGCGTCCTTTGATACATCTGTATCTGTTCATTCCGAGGTCTGGTCCACCCAAAATGTCGGACACGTCATGTCGGTCGTAACTCATGGCAAATTCGTCGCATGTCTCGCGGGCTCCTCAATTTCTTTTTCGGATTATGTTTCACACCAACAAATTGGCCACATTGTCAACCATGCAAAGCATGCCTATTGCATCTCCATATCCCATGACGGGAGGCGCCTTGCATGCGCACATGACGGTGGTATCACAGTGCACGATCTCCGTGACATCCTTCCCAGTTCTTACCTTGGGTTTCCCGGGTTCCACTCATGCAACTAAGTGATACAGTGCTCGAATCGTGGATTCCGGGCGGCACAGCGGACGTCGAGAAGATGCTTTCGGATGAAATTTCGCAAAATCCCATCCCAGATCACTATGTGCATGCAGCTAGATCCCTTATACGGGCGCATTTGAGAGACTGGAGGATGGCGATCGAGGACGCCGAGATGGTATCTCTTTCCGTTTGTTAATATGCCTATTATGTTTACCCGAGTTTGTGCAAAGTCCCTCCAGATCAAGCCCTCGCACATAGGTCAGATAGCCATGTCCTTTGCACTCACTGGTGTGGGTAAGCGGGAAGTTGCTCTTGACAACTTCGACTTTGTGTTCCTTGATGGCGATACGGGTGATACCATGCTTTTGTGGGTCATCAAGGCGAGTGCTTGACGTATTCCATATTCACCGGGTTATGGTTTTGATTTTGATTTGTTTTAGTCTGTCTTAGTGTTCGTGTGTGGCAATCACGACCTGGCAGTGGCACGCCTTCGTCGTTTGGTCGCATCTGCTGATGCAAGCATGAAAGGGCACTACACTCAAGTTTGTATGATGGGATGAGGCAGCAAATATTGTTGCTGACGTTCACGGCAGGTCCTTGGGCATATATATCTGAAACAGGGGGACTATGAGAACGCCGTCCAAACACTCGAGCTAGCGGAGGTCCCGTCCACTCCACGGGAGTCGAATCCTTTAACGACAATCTCTCTTGTAAGCCTTCCGCCGGAACTAAGTCGCGACATACATTCATCTCACTGAAAAGATATTTGGTTGGAGCTTTGAAAATCTAAGAGTCACCGCGAGGCGGCGTCTATATGAAACTTTGTACACTTCTGGACGTATAAAGGAGCTCGGAGAGACTCTCGCTAGGATGGTTGACTCATTATCCGAAGACGACAAGGAGCCCACGCACGGTCGTGTTCTGGAAGCGCTCGTGACGTGGTCGGGTCAAGTGAGATTACTCACATGGACAGGAAAGTCGTCCAAATGCAACAGCTGCCTCCCTAGTTCCCCCACTCTATACAGCCAGGACGTGTTTGTCGCTCCACAGCTCAAGCGGAACGAGCTGGACAAGCGGATGGCGGAGCTGCGGGAGGTCTTCCCACTCACAGAAGCTGTGGTGATTTATGACCGCCTGACCCGCGTGCAGCTGGTACGGTTTGCTAACTTCCGACTTCTTCTCCCCTGCATTGTGTTCGGCGTGACAAGACTTAGCAAGGCACAAAAGAATAATGTTGGTGATATGTATCGCGCTGAAGCAGCTGGACTGGGAGAGGTGGCATTCATGACAACGGACCCACAGATTTCGTTGAAATCACCGCAGAGACTTGTGTTTGCGGACACACGGATCCAGGGTTTCGACAAGCCTCGAACATGGGAAGACGAGTCTATATCAGAGTCGCACATGGAATCGGCCTTGGATCCGGGGATCGGCGCGGATGCAGGCGTGGATACTGCGTTGGCACACACCCCGATCATTGAGGAAGTCCCGTCGGTCACAGAGACGGACATGTACACGCACGCTCTGGAACTGCTCGCACATCTGGAGCAACCATTCTGCACGCTGCTGCTGTTACGACAACCAGACGGCACGTACAAGCGGGTAGCCACGGACTATGAGATCGTCGCACGTTGGTCGGAGAGCAAGGCCACAAGGAACATTCGTGTGGAGGTGCTGGAAATAGTGTGATGATATGGCGTACCTCTCCCTTCGGTTATCCTGCGCACAGGTCTTCCTTGTTTCACACTCGTGCCGTTGTACCCCCGTGATTCCCATGAGAATACTGAGTGCTTTTGTGTAGGATGTCGTTCACGTCAGCTGTATACGCGCGTACCCGATCTGTACTATCTTTTTTCTTTACTTTCATGTTGAGCTCCGCACCCAATGCATGAACAGCTGTTCAGTTACATTCTCGAACCGCACAATTCAAGATATGAAGTGTTTCGGTGGATGCTCTAACTCGGCTCAAAAGCGAACGTTCTCACCAACACGCTCATTGAAGTACCTGGGCCCTGGCCGGCCACAATACCGCTGACGCATTCCAACAAACCAAACGACGTCACAACCTGAGTGCCGGCGCAGAGAGAGTCACAAACACCCTCTCGCCAAAGCAGAGGTTCGCGACCGAGAAAAAATCATAAGGAATTCATCAAGAGGAAGGAGAGGTGGAGGTGAAGGCACGTCACTTCGGACAGCCAAAAGAAAAGAACTCAAAGAACGTAGACCACATGAGAGGTCCTGCTGCTGACATGTGCAGTACTATGGAGCACCACTAGCTATGAAACTATTATCGAACTGGAGTGTCAGAATGCTAAATGAAGGCCCACCAGTACTAAACTTCGTGCACAGCGCTGCCCCGTGTTGGATCAGAGTAGTAGATGAGTCATTTGACTTCTGATCTCATTATTGACACACGTGGTATGAAGGGACTTTTACTAGGCGCTCGTCCAAGCAGAGGCAAAGGGCACCACGCCACCACTTTACGTCGAGCCGAGCACCGATACGGAGAATCCTGCAGACTATTGTCAACACGATGGGTTCGTCTTTGTTTTTCGAGGAGATCCGGAACCCTGTGGTCTGACACTTTACGACACAGACCGAAAAGCAATCGAAATCCCCGCCCCGGGTGGGTCGAGAATGCAGTGCGTTGCCTTCGAGCCGGACGGTCATCATCTTGTCGGTGCAGACAATACAGGAAACCTTCACAAATGGAAAGTTAACAGCCGAAAGGAGATCGGTCCTGCGATGAAGGTACAGGGCAGTGTCTCCGCTGCAGTCGTGTCAATGGATGGCCGCTGGATTGTGACTGGCGACTCCGGGGCCTCGGTCATCGTGTGGAATGCGGATACTCATCAGATCGTGATCAAAATCTCGGAACATAGCGGTTGGATTCATGCAGTTGACGTGTCCAGTGACTCCACGCGAATCGCCTCTGGATCGGATGACCGCACGGTCCGAGTCTTCAGCATCGTGTCCGGCGCCAGTGTCATCCCTCCCTTGCCGCACAACAGCCTTGTTGTTGCAGTTAAATTCTCGCCGGATAACAGCCGAATCGCGACTGCAACGTATTACGATACACATGTTGGTGTCTACGACTCTCACTCTGGAGACAAACTGTTGGATATTCAGAATTCTCAATTTGGCTCGCTGCCAATCTCTCCACTCGCTTGGTCCTCCGACGGTCAACTGCTTTTCGTAGGCTGTGAAGGAAAAATCACCTCCTTTGATGCGTCTGCATCTTTTCACTCCGAGGTCTGGTCCATCCAAAATGTCGAACACTCCGTGTTCGTTGTAACTCATGGCCGATTCATTGCGTGTCTGGCAGGCTCTTCGGTTTCTTTTTGGGATTATGTTTCACATCAAAAAATTGGCCACATCGTCAATAATGCGCACCGTGTCTATTCCATTTCCATAACTCATGATGGGGGGTGCCTTGCATGCACACACGGCGGTGGTATCACAGTGTACGATCTCCGTGACATCCTTCCCAGTTCTTACCTTGGGTTTTCCCGGGTTCCACTCATGCAACTGAGCAATACGGTGCTCGAATCGTGGATTCTGGGCAGCTCAGCGGACATCGAGAAGATGCTTTCGGATGAAATTTCGCAAAGTTCCATCCCTGATCACTATGTGTATGCAGCTAGATCTCTTATACGGGCGCATCTGAGAGACTGGAAGATGGCGGTCGAAGACGCCGAGATGGTATCTCTTTCTGTTTTTTAACACACCTATCATGTTAACCGAGTCTGCAAAGTCCCTCCAGATCAAACACTCACACATAGGTCAGATCGCCATGTCCCTCGCACTCACTGGTGTGGGTAAGCTGGAGGTGGCTCTTGACAACTTCGACTTTGTGTTCCTTGACGGCGATCCGTCTGATACCGTGCTTCTGTTGGTTATTAAGGTGGGTGCTCGACGTATTGCACATTTACCGAGTTGTTATTTGATTTCCATCCATATTAGTCTGTCTTGGTGTTCATGGGCGGAAATCATGAACTGGCAGTGGCACGCCTTCGTCGCTTGGTCACATCTGCTGATGAAGATATTAAAAGCCACTATATTCAAGTATGTACGATGGGATAAAGCAGTAGATATTGTTGCTAACATTTGTGGCAGGTTCTCGGGTATATGTATCTGAAACAGGGAGACTATGAGAATGCCGTCCAAACACTCGAGCTGGCGGAAGTCCCGTCCACTCCACGAGAGTCGAATCCTTTAACGACAATCTCTCTTGTAAGCCCTCCGCCGGAACTACGCTGCGACATACATTCATCTCACCTGAAAGATATTCGGTTGGAACTTTGAAGATCTAAAAGTCACTGCATGGCGGCGCCTATGTGAATCTCTGTACATCTCTGGACGTATAAGGGAGCTCGGAGAGACTCTTACTAAGATGGTCGTCCGATTATCTCAAGACGACAAGGAGCCCGCACACGGTCGTGTTCTGGAAGCGCTTGTGACGTGGTCGGGTCAAGTGAGATTGCTTACATGGACTGGAAAGTCGTCCAAGTGCAACAGCTGCCTCCCCAGCTCCCCTACGGTATACAACCGGGACGTGTTCGTCGCTCCACAGCTCAAGCGGGACGAGTTGGACAAGCGGACGGCGGAGTTGCGGGGGGTTTTCTCTCCCACCGAAGCTTTGATAGCCTATGACCGCCTCACCCGCCCACAGCCGATACGATTCATTCACTTCCACCTGCTACTCCCGTGCATCGTGTTTGGCGTCACGAAACTCAGAAAAAGCCAAGGGGATCATGGTGATAATGTATACCAAGCCGACACGGCCGGACTCGGAGAGGTGGCATTCACGACAACGGACCCGCAAATTCCACTGAAGTCACCGCAGAGGCTTGTGTTTGCAGACGCACGGATCCGGGGTCTCGACAAGCCTCGAACATGGGAAGACGAGTGCGTATCAGAGTCGCACATGGAACCAGACTTGGACTCGGGGATTGGTGCGGATGCGGATGTTGCGTTGACACACAATTGGATCATTGAGGAGATCTCACTTGCTTCGTCGGTCACAGAGACAGATGCGTACATGCGCGCTCTGGAACTGCTCGCACACCTGGGTCAACCATTCTGCGCGCTGTTGCTATTGCATCAGTCAGACGGCACGTACAAGCGGGTAGCCACGGACCACGAGATCGTCGCATGTTGGTCGGGAAGTAAGGCCATAAGGGACATTCGTGTGGAGGTGCTGGAAATTGTGTGATTATATGGCGCACCTCTCCCATCAGTTATCCTGATGACTGCGCACAAGCTTCTCTCTTTTTCCATGATTCCCACGAGAATATTCGGTGCATTGTGTAGGATATTGTTCATGTCAACTGTATACGCGTGTACTGATCTATACCATCTTTTTTCTCTCCACAGCCAAAGCATGATCAGCTGCCCAGTTACATTCTCGAACCCAGATACAAAGTTTTTGAGTGGATGTTTAGCTCTACCCAAGGGCGAACGTTCTCACTGTCCCAACGCTTGGGTGAGCTGTGATTCCGACATGAATTATACATGGTGTGCATGCTCCCAATGATTCGGTACACCGGAAGGCGTGAAGGCAATGTAGTAAAAACATGGAACGACCAACAACAAGAGAGCAAGAGATACGCACAAGTGCCCGGGCCCTCGCCGGCCGCGATACCACGAACAGAGCGCCGACGCAGAGATTACAAACTCCCTCTTGCCAAGTCAGTGGTTCGTGGCCGAGAACGAACCACACGGAATTCGTCAAAGAGAAGGAGAGGTAGAGGTGGTCCCTGCGGATAGCCAAAAGAAAAAAACCTAAAGAATAGAGACCGCACGAGTAGTCCCGTAACTGACATGTGCAATACCACGAGCCACCACTCGCTGTGAGACTACTTTGACATGTCCGCGGGGAGACAGATGAGGAGTCATGCACCAACGTCGACAATCCCCTCGGTGTTCACTATTAGCTTATTCCCGTTTCCAACGATGCAGTTCATGTATGCACACCAGAGACACTTCGCACACGGAAGAAAAAGAAAGTATCGTCTTGAGAACAGAATGTGTGTAGGGAAAGAGCGGCGCCGCGGGCATTGACTCGACCGAAGCGAACACCGCGAATACATATCTTCAGCTTGGAACTGTGATTACTCGGAGAGCTCGTATGGATCTATAACTTGAGCCGTGGATATAGAGAATAAGGACCCACCGGTACAAGAGCCTAGTGTCCAGAATTGCACATGTTCAGTGGTGCATACTACCGGATTAAGATCTGGGTGCACAACGATTGGAACATGAAATTGATGGCTCCTGTTATCCGCAGATGGTATATCCTGGTCTATATCCCTGCAGAAAATATGGGCGCATCCGTCGAAACGTGGATGCGCCAAAGAGATGCCAGGTAAAGTGACGGAGTTGAGATCTCCGAGGTGTTGCAGAAGTACAATGCATTTTCGGACCCCGCTGCGGCGTATAGCCGGTGTCGAATTCGAGGCTTCACTCCGACGCGTACAGTTCTACGATCTAATGACAGGTCCTCGGGGAATTTTTCCAGGTATCCTAATGTGCCCTGCTTTTATGGGTTCTATGGAGCACAATGCTTGGGTGGTTTCGTCCTGCTCGGTGCCCGGTAACTTCGCTTCCAATACCTCGCGCTGCGTAGCGGATCGCGACCACGCCAGACGCCTGGTGGTGTCCAGGTAGACACCTCGCCCTGTTCACCCCAGACTCAGAGAATGCCGCGAAGCATCCGCAAAACGACGGGTTCGTACGAATTTTGTGAGAGGGCTTGGAATCTTGTGTGTTGACACTTCACGATACAGACTCAAAAGCAATCAAAATACCCAACCCTGATGACTCGACGGTGCACTGCATAACTTTTAAGCCAGATGGTCTTCATCTTGTTGGCGCAAATGCTTCGTGGAATCTTCGTCAGTGGCAAGTTGACAGTGGACAGGAAGTTGGTACAGCGATGACAGCGAAGGGGTGTGTCTATGCTGCAGTCGCGTCAATGGATGGCCGATGGATAGTCAGCGGTGACTCAGGGCATATGGTCATCGTCTGGAGCACAGCTACTTGCCAAATCACGACCAGAATTTCAGAGCATAGGGGTAACATCTTCGCAGTTGACGTGTCAAGTGACTCCACCCGCGTCGCTTCTGGGTCGGATGACTACACTGTTCGAATTTTTGACATCATCTCTGGTGTCCGAAGTATCCCTCCTCTGAAGCATAGCAATACCGTTGTTGGTGTCAAATTTTCGCCGGATGGCAATCGAATCGCCACAGCCACATACCATCATACGCATGTCGGCATCTATGATGCCCACTCTGGGGACAAGTTGTTCGACGTTCAGAAATTTCAAATCGACTGGCTGCCAACCACTCCGCTCGCCTGGTCTTCCGATGGCCGGCAGCTCTTCGTTGGTTCCCGAGGTCAAATCACCTCTTTTGACACATCCGCATCTTTCCGTTCCAGGTCCTGGTCGATCCGACGTGGCAATGGAAAAGTATCGATTGTGTCCTACGGTCAATTCATCGCGTGTTCTGCAGGCTCTTTAGTTTCGTTCCAGGACTATACTTCGTGCAAACAGATCGGTAGCACCGTCAACCATGCGAAACCAGTTCATTGTATCTCCATATCCCATGATGGAAGGTACCTAGCATGCGGGCATGACAATGGCATCACAGTCCACAATCTCTGCGATTTCCTCCCAAGTACATACTTCCATCTATCTCGGTTTTCACGAGTGCCACTTATGCAACTGAGCGATGCGGTGCTCGAATCATGGATGCTAGGCAACCTAGCAGACGCCGAGAACACACTGTCAGATGAAATTGCTCAGCGCCCAAGTTCCGACCATTGTGCATATGCGGCTAGATCTCTCATACGGGCACGCTTTGGAGAAAGGACAGCGATTGAGGACGCTGGGGTGGTGATTCTTTTTCCTTAATATGTATACCATGTCTACTAACCCGAGTCTGTACGAAGTCTCTCCAGATCAAACAGTCGCCCATAGGCCAAATTGCAATGTCCCTCGCCTGCATTGCTGCAGACCAACAGGACGTTGCGCTTGACGATTTTGACTTTGTGTTTCTCGATGGCGATCCAGGTGACGTGGTGCTCCTGATTGTCATCAAGGTGAGTGCTTGCCACGTATTTTACATGTACTGGAGTATGACATTTTTATTCTGTTTAGTCTATCTTGATGTTCATGTGTGGGAAGCACGAACCAGCAGTGTCACACCTTCGTCGCTTGATCGCGTCTGCTAACGAGACAAAATGCCACTTCAGTCTTCAGGTGTGCAGGACGTGATGAAGACAGCGGATATCATGGCTGACACTCACAACAGGTCCTTGGGAGCATATACCTGCAACAGGGGAGGTATGAGAATGCCATACAAATGCTTGAGCATGCAGAGATGCCCTCCGCTCCTCAAGAATCTAGTTCCTTAACAACGATCTCCCTCGTAAGCCTTCTTTCAGCATTATGTTATGGCACACGCTCACTTCACTGTCAAAGATATTCGGGTGGAGCTTTGGACGCGTGAAGTTGACTGCGTGGCGATGCCTATGTGAGAGTCTGTATACCTCTGGACGCATGAAAGAACTCGGAGAGACTCTTGCGAAGATGGTTGGCTCATTACCCGAGGACGAAAAAGAGCCTGCTCATGGTCGTGTTCTAGAAGAGATCGTGATGCGTTCAGGTCAAGCAGAGTTGCTCGCATGGACAGGAAAGTCGTCCAAATGTAACAGCTGCCTGCCCAGCTCCCCCGCTGTATACGGTCAGGATGTGTTTGTCGCTCCACAGCTCGAGCGGAACGAGTTGGACAAGCGGGTGGCGGAGCTGCGAGAGGTCTTCCCACTCATCGAGGCTCTGATAATCTATGACCGCCTCACCCGCCCACAGCCGGTACGATTCATTCACTTCCACCTGCTACTCCCATGCATCGTGTTTGGCGTCACGAAACTCAGCAAGAAGCAAGGAGATAATGATGATAATGTATATCAAGCCGACACGATCGGACTCGGAGAAGTGATATTCACAACCGCAGATCCACAGCTCTCGTCGAAGTCACCACGGAGACTGGTGTTTGCAGACGCACGGATCCACACTCTCGACAAGCCTCGGGCGTGGGGAGGCAGATCGGTGTCGGACGTGGACTCCAACTCGGGCCTAGGGAACAGTGCGGATGCAGACACAGATGATGAGCTGGTACACATTCCGCCCATCGAGGAGGTCCCGTCCGCTCCTTGGGACATGGACATGGGTGCGTATGCGCACGCTCTGGAACTGATCGCACACCTGGGACAGCCCTTTAGCGCACTGCTACTATTCAGAGAGCCGGACGGCGCATACAGGCGGGTAGCCACTGACCACGAGATCATTGCGTGTTGGTCGCAGGGTACGGTCGCGAAAGACATTCATGTGGAGGTACTGGAAATAGTGTGATCGCGCGATGACCTTCTTTTCCCCCTTGCCTCTCCCTTTTAAAGAGTCGTCTTGTACTCATCTCTCGCTCTTGTTCTTTCCCTCACTTTATCTTGGTGTCCCCGGAACTCCCTTGTATAGTATTTGGTATCACTCACATCGCACGGCAACATACTGTGCACACCATCAGATTTCGTTGCTCCCGCTGGCAAAGTCCCGATGGTCCTCAGCATCGGCCTTGCGATTATTTAATTATTAGTGAGCCTCAGAGTAACAGATGCTTTACTATTTAGTATCCTCATCCAGAGTTTCGTGTCGCATACAGTATTTAGATGCGCAGTGCGCCCATGTGCGCGATCATCATATCATAGTCCCTATCGATCTCGCTCTCGTCTAAAGTCGTTCGATTCTGTTTCTTCGAAATCGACGACGAGCGATTTGGTGTCCCGCCTGTAGGTGGCCGACGGGTTTTGACGACGACCGGGGAATGCGAGTTCGAAGGGGACGGCGACAGAGCCGTGGGAGTTGGCGATGGATAAGATAGGCGATAAGCGATAAGCACTGGACACGAGCGGACACGGTGTCGCACGTCGTCGAGTGGAAGTAGATACGTGCTCAGGACGGGATAAGAGCGAAGCGGAGACAGAGACGAGAGTCAAATTTCGGGGGGAAGTATTCTGCTTTACATGAGTGCACCGGACCCATCCAAATACTGACCCATCCAAATACTGTATGCGACAAAGGGATTCAGGAAAAGGGTGGTCGAGTACAAAGCGTCAATGGTAACAAAAGGGTGGAAGGGGAGAAAGGGGCGGCGTCCGTGGTACATGGAAAGCGATAAAGGTGAAAGGGGAGACGGACGATTGTAGGTAGCGACGGGCTTTGACGAGGCGGCTGCCGTGCGATCCTTACATGCCGCTCGTCGCTTACCTAACCCACTCCCGTCACTGTCCCCCTTGGTCGATGATCATCTACACATCAGAATGATGGCACTATGGCTCACTTTCTTCCGAGTTTCGGAGGCCTCCTTTGCCCCTTCTAGATCTCTAGACGCAGTCCCAACTGCAGAACTTGTAACCCGCTCACTCTACTGACGGGTTGTTGGTCAGACTTCTTCTTGTGACACGCTCGGTGCCTGCCGTCATTTGTCTAAAGTCGGCCATCGCGAAGGGTTCCGACTTGGATGCGGACGGTCGAATTTGTGCCATTTTTCGAAAAGCATGCGACGAGTTTAGGATTGAGGTGGTCCATCTCCGCTAGAAGTGCGGGCTACTATATCGATCAGCGCGCTCTACCACGCGAACATATCTGACACATTCGGGATATCTTTCAAAAACGTATCAGATACGCCAAGGGATTGGAATGTTTACGCGTCTTTCACGGGTCTTTACGCATCCTTCCGTGTTTGAGTTCATTTACGATACCCGTTAGGACCCGACTTGTGACCCGACCGTTGACCGTCATAGGCAAATCGGTACTCCTCTTCTTTCACAACAGTCCGAATTGTGACCCGAGAAAAACCATTCGGGTGTGCAGGGGGTGTGGTATCGCACCCTTGTTCCCTCTCCTGTGACGTTCACACCTCTAGCATGTACTTCGCTTCCATAACGTCCATCTTCGTGATGGCTGTTTTGACTGCTGCAGTGCCGTTCGGTCCCGAGCTGAGGAATGGCATGGCCGTCCCACTCACCAGACAGAATTTTGGGTTCGTGAACGCCGACGAGAGCGTTAATTTTGTCGCACTCAAGTCTCATGTCGCATCCGTCGAGGCGTAAGTCGCATGTTCGGGTACTTGGTGTTTGTCCGACTGGGAAGCATCGTCTTCAGCAACATCCGTCTTGGCCTTGCCAACTTTGAACGGAATACCAAGTCGGTACACCCTGCGGTTGCAAAGAGACACCGCCGGCGCTGGACAGGCACGACTTGGACGGAGGTCAACTCTGCACCTTGGCACGGCCTTGTTTCTGTTGGTGACCCTCCCCAGAACTTCACGGGCAAGTACCTTTTTTTCCTCTTGTCGACAGGCGTCCAACCCAGCTTCTGCCTCGCAGTTTCATTTTCTACTGGTTCTAGGCAGGCATCTGTTAGAGTTGACTGCATGTTTATTTTTCTCAGTTCGAAGACAGTGACCTCATTTTGCCGGGGCCTGCCTGCGATTCGACGTGCGGTGGACACACTCACTATGTCCCTACTTCTTCATCGACAGCGCGAGACTTGCACCGAAAGTTCAACATCACGTTCGACGGCACGTCTTCCACCTCGGGTAAACTATACGTCGACACCGTATCCCTCGCCGGCTTCACTGTATGTTCTGCGTGACTTGATCACGGTGTTGGCCCCGCTCACATTTTCGGCCAGGCAACTGACCAGATCTTGGGAGCCGCGAGGACGTACGCGCCCAGCATGTCCGGTTCCATGTCCCCCCCGGACGGCGTGATGGGCATGGGTTTCCAATCCATCTCTCAATTCGGCGCCACCCCCGTCTTTCAGACGCTCGTCTCGGACGATCGGGTGCCCGCCGTGTTCTCGTTCAAGCTTTCGCCCCACGATGGAGGCGAGTTGTACGTCGGCGGGACGAACCGCGCGCTGTACACTGGCGACTTTGCCTTTGCGCCCGTCCTGAGAGAGGTAAGCCATCATAGCGGACAAACCCGACGTTTCACGCCGTTCGCGCAGGGTTTCTGGCAAGTGCACATAGACCACGTCAAAGGCAACGGGAGGACGTTGATGGCGGACACGGACGCGATCGTCGACACGAGCACGGCCATCATCGTCGGTCTCCCCGCGGACGTGTCTTGGTTCCACAAGTCGCTCGGGGGTACGGCCGTACCATCAACCGAGGGTGGATCGGGCTATTATACATGTGAGTGTGCGAGACCCCCTCCCTTGCCTACTCGCGCGGTGTCCGTGTTCGTTGTGTTGCTCGTGGGGGCCATTCTGAACTGATGTGCACCAATCCCCTTTTTGTTTGACAAAAAAAAAAAAAGTTCCGTGTGATGCGTTCCCGGACGTGAACCTCTACTTCGGCGGCAGGGGATTTGCGATCGCGACCTCGGCGCTCAACCTGGGACGATTGTCGGTCGGGTCATCCGAGTGCGTCAGTGGGATCGTGGCCAGCCAGGACCCGAACCTCCGTGCGTATCTTTTTTTTGTTTTTTCGTTCGTTCATTCCGTGTGCTCAATGTGTTGACCTCGTTATATGGGCTAGCATTCTGGGTTATCGGGGGCGTTTTCCTGCAGGGCGTGTACACCACGTTCGACGTCGCCAACTCGCGCGTCGGATTTGCGCAGCTCGCTTGAGCACGGTGTAGGTGTGGGTGTGGGTGTGTCGTTCTTTGTTTGAAGTTCGTAATCAGATGGCTGCTTTCCTCGCTTTGGCTGGCCTTTGAGGAGGGAATCAGTTGTGGAGACCTTGCTGTGCATGTACAGTGGACGCGAAGTAACTTGAATTCCCTAAACTAATCAGAATGCCAAGTTGTGAACATGATAAGGATGATGATCTGGTGTGTCTTGCATAATTTGAGTGAGTAACCCTTTTGGGCAAGTCCAGGTCCAGGTTTTTTTGGCCAGTAGTAACAAAAGAGGCAGCATAGCGTCAGTGGTACACAAGGAGAGATGAAAGGGGGAAGAGAGAAAAGGGAAATACGGACGGTCGCAGGTAGCGATAGACTTCGTGCGCGTCATCAAAGCGCGTCGGTCACTCGTGCGTTCCTTACCGAGAGAAGCCCAAGATCCCGATCACAGAACAGTCATTCGGTTGAATACAGGATTCACGGTCACAACAAGCCTGGATATGCACTTCACGACTGTTCTCGTCAGTCGCAAAGGAAAGAGAACTCACCAACCTGAGCCAGGGATCGTTTCCTCGCCGCCGGCGAGGTGCTAATTATGTAAACAACAATCGAGCGCCTAGAACCCCTCCAAGAAACGTGGGCACAAATCTGGACCATGCACAAAATTCCGAGCCGTTACCAGAACATGTTATAGTATTAGTACTTACAAGACAGAACACGTTAGATATACGATGATCAGTAACGCAACACCCGACAACTATCCTAATTACCAAGTCCCTTGATGAATTCGAGCGCTAATCGGGGACTGTACCATTGAAAAGTCAGGAAGCGAAAAAAACGAGGGGGAACGAGGAACACGGACCTATCCACAGGTTTGACAGGAATCTTCTTATCAAGCAGTCTTCCGCCCTTTTCAAATACGAAATGGCTTCGCTTGGTCTTGTTGCCGTCCGCGGCGCCAAGTGCGCCGATGAGCGTTCTCTGAGGATCCGAGAGCAGTTGATATGGCAATTGTTTCTTCATATCGAGACGAACCCGTTAGAACGAACCAAAGCACGCGCATATATGCGGTCTAGCCCACCTTTGTCTGCCATTTTGTCTGTGCCGCAGGCGTGTCGGCGCTGAGACAGTACACGTCATAATCGAGCGCTCCGAATTCTTGCCAAACATCCCTGAAGCCACACGCCTGGGTCGTGCAGCCAGCTGTATTCGATAAATTCACATGCTCGTCAGGCTATCGACGATCGTGGGAGCAGACAAAAACGACCCACGTGTATCGGCTTTGGGAACGAGGAAGAGAACGACACCTTTCTCGGCGGTGAGGAGCACCGTATCGACGTCCTCTCCCTTTTCGTTCTTCAGGACGGCTGGCGGCAGAGCCTCACCTACATCAAGGTCCTTGGCCAACTGCACGGACGAAGGTTCCGCAATCGCCGCAGAGGACTCCTCAGCCACCGGCGACCCATCCGCCGCAGCCTGCGTATCCTCTTCAGAAGGTAGCTTGGCCTATTGCCCCACACGGATCGACAAACAATGAGAATCATGTCCAGCACGAGAAAAAAAAAGGAGAAGAAAAAAAACGACGGGGGCGGCATCAACGCGCATGGCAGACACACGCACGGCCGACACGCACGCAACACACACCTTTTTCGCATCCTGTTCGCGCTCGACGTCGAGGTCTCGTTCGCCTTCCTGGCCCTCTTTCAAGGCTCGTTTCCGGGTTGAGCCCGCCTTGGTCGACTTGACGGTGCCGTCGGCAGCAGTGACACCCTTGCGAGGTCTCTTTGCGGGGGCCTCTGGGCGAGCTTGCGCAGAGATCCGACTGGATCGACGGGGTGCGCTACCGAATTCCGCAGAGTCAGCCATGTCTGGAGGGAAGGGGGACAAAGACAAGGAGGGGGCGGTTTGGGTGACGAGATTTTCAAGGGGGTCTGTGCGCAGAAACTCAAACTGGCCCTCATGGCGTGAGCATAAATATTGACACCGCAGTGAATGCGCTCGATCGCGTCCCAGGGCGTCGAGTGTGCACGGACCTCCTGACGTCACTGCCACACCCAAAAATGGCACGCTCGAGCCTCGCCTCGAACAGACATGGACCTTGTTTCGAGGGCTGAAGCGCTGACCGTCCGCGAGTAAGACCAAGCAACTCTGTTCTGCTTGCTCGTACCGTATGGCCAACTCCTATATGAAAAGAGCTATCCCCACACAACATAGTATCCAACGGTAAAAAAAAGACAAGCACTTTTCCAGGATGTTACGCTCGGGATGGCATCTAATTCGGGCGAACTTCAACAACATATAGTATCCACAAACACCTCCAACTATCCCTTCGTCTATTCAACACACATCACACAGCTTGACCTCCGCCGCCATCACCATTCAGGTACGGATCGTTGCTATAGTTGTAGACAGAGCATCCACGTTGGACGGTCTGGTTGCAAGAGAAACACCAGTTGTTGGTGGTGTTCACCGTCGTCCACTACAGGAAGTAAAATCAGAGCACGATCAGATGAACGAGGAAGAAGTGGACACGTGCGTCGATGGCAGAGATCAACTGCGGTAACGTGAGACTGTCCTGGCCATACATTTGCACAGGCTGCAGCTCATTGTCATTCGTTCCATTTTTGAATTTCAGGGCAACCTCATAATCGCCGGCGGAATTTTGCGACAGCTCGAAAGCGACGACAGATGCATAGTCGGCTATGATCGATCGCATGAGTCCAGGGGTGGACGAACCAACAATCGCTTTTCCCTACCGATTCCGGATATACTGGGGTTCGTGATTGTCGCATTGGTGACGTTGAACAGACTGATAAAGGGCTTGTAATCAATTTCCGTCAATGCCAGCTTGACTGTATTGTTGGCCAGCGTCATGTTGCCCAACGACCACAGGATTTCCGGCCAGAGAGTCCGGATGGGCACTAGTATCAGCAGTCAGCAAGTTGCAGCACAGCACTGCTAAGCCATTCACTTTGGCCGATTCCATTAAACGTCGTGTCAGTGAACACAATTTGCTCGTGAATGTTGGCAAAATAGCGAGCTTGCTGCAACAGTGTCTCGGGGAACGATTTGTAGAACGATGCATTGTGAGTATACTGGACGTTGAGGTAGTCATAGATCTTTATGTCACGAATGACTCAGACGACGCCCGATGACTGTCGTGATCGCACTCACATTCCACTAAGGTTCGAATTAGCTCACAGCCAACACAGGAACAAAGTTACACACCATATTCAGGAAACTGCTATTCATACCATTTATGTAAGGTTGAACAGCTTGAAGGAAGGGGGCAGCTTGCGCAGCAGCATTCGTGAATGTAGCAGTGCTGTAGAAACGAGTCAGGTGAGCTTGGAAATACTGGGAAAGATGCATTAGCCCCCCCGATACAATACGCTCTCGGACACTCACCGGGCAATCCATCCAGCTGGTAAGAGAAGGAGCCTGCCAATATTCGAGAGATTCCACTGGAATGTACTGATAGCCGCCCAGTGGTGCTTCGAACACCTGACCATTAGCCAGGGTGGCGCTAGACTGTCCCGTCGGCGGGTAAAGACCCTGAAGTAGCGCATATGCGGAGTCAAGGATAACATTCCCTCCTCCTGCGTCCGCGCGAACGTAGAGTTGATTGATATCGACGAGATCAGTGCTGATACCTTGGATGTAAGACGACGACGACGGATCGAGATAGGTCTGCCTCAGATAACTCCCCAGGGCATACTCTTGGCTCTGCGAGACCCTTAGTAGGAGGCACAACGCTTGAGGTCGGACATACCGATCCGTAGGGGGTCAAGTAACCCTGTACGGAATTGTACGTGGTGTAGTTTTGGTAAAGCACATCTGCGCGATCACCGTGACGAGCCAGTAAGACGACGCCGATGAGACCGGCGCTAGTGGTAGGGTTCACCATCTCGAAGTGAAGGATGGGATACTGTGTGCACACACCGAGCTGCAATTTATATTCAGCAGGACAGGAGGCGTCATAAAAACAATTTACCGTGGTGTGCACCAGCTCCACCCATTACCAACATACCTGGCGACCGGCAGTGGGAAGAGCCAGCGCCCGCCCCGCCATGGACCCAAAGGTCATCATGATGGATCACTAATTGAAACTCCGAGACAAAGTCACATCGCCGAATGGACTAGAGAGAAGCGCGCGTTGAGTAAACACTTTCTGGCTACGGCCTTGGGCTCCAATGATAAAACCTATTCGATGTGACCTATTCGATTTGAATCTCGAAGCGCGATTCGATTTCTAGTTCCCCAAGTCTCCTCGTGGAATAGCCCGATGATTTCTCAGTTCCTCCGTCGGAATCGTGCGTAGCAGTGTCTCAGACGCAGCGAATGCGCGGTGTTGCACTGTGCTGACAGCGGCCCTAGAGTGGCAAATTAGCACGCAGTAACCTGCGCCATTGAGTTCACCACCAGACTAAATTGGTGATTTGATCACTTGAGCTGGTCGACAGCTGAGTGGCTTTCCCAAGCTCAAAGGGGAGTATTCTGATCGAAAAGTGGAGGAACCATGGGCTATGATATGATCTGTGTGCGAAGGAGGGAGACGCTCGGGATGTCCGTCCGCACACCCATCCGTCTTGCACCCCTCTTCGAGGATCAGGGCCAGTACAGGTGGAGGCGGAGAAAAGAGGCGGGTTAGAGCGCGGTTTCGAGTTTGCGAAACCTCTCGTCAGGGGGATACGTACCAGCTGGTATGCTTAATCTGGTGGCCAGCTCATCTATGGCGTTTGTGGTGGCTCGCGTGGCAAACCGTCGACAGCGGCATCTGTTGACGGTTTGCCTCGCCTCGGCTACCTCATAGCGAGCTGCTCACCAGACTAAGCTATCCCACACAGGGTAGTATCCAACGGTAAAAGACCACGACGACTTATTCCCTTCCTACAACTAGAAAATAAGACACAAACATGTAATTGGCGCGGATTTAAAGATTGTATGTACAAACAACCCCAACTGTGCCATCGTCTATTTGACACACGTTACCTTGAATCACGCCGGATCTCCTGCGCCACCGTCGCCGTACAGGAACGGATCATTGCTAAAGTTGTAGACAGAACATCCACGAAGAATGGTCTGGTTGCAAGAGAAGCACCAGTTGTTGGTGGTATTGACCGTCGTCCACTAAAGAAAGTAGAAATCAGAGCGCCGCGAGACGAACCATGCGAGAAATGGACACTTGCGTCGATGGCTGAGATCAACTGAGGCAGCGTGAGGCTGTCCTGACCAAACATTTTCAAAGGCTGCAACTCGTTATTGTGCGTTCCGTTCTTGAATTTCAGGGCGACCTCATATTCTCCAGCAGTATTCTGTGATAACTCGAAAGCGACAGCAGATGCATAGTTGGCTGCGATCAGTCGTGTGAGCCAAAAGATAGACAACCCAACGATTACGTGTCCTACCAATTCCAGACACATCGGGGTTCGTTACTGTCGCATTGGTAACATTGAACAGGCCAATCAAGGGCTTGTAATCAAGCTCCGTCAACGCCAGCTTGACTGTATTGTTAGGCAATGTCATGTTGCCCAGCGACCACAAGATTTCCGGCCAAAGAGTCCGGATGGCGACTAGTATCATAACTGTCAGCAGGTGTCCGTACAACGCCGTGAAGCTGCTTACTTTGGCCAATTCCATCCTGCGTGGTATCAGTGAACACGTTTTGCTCGTGAATGTTGGCAAAGTAGCGGGCTTGCTGCAGCAACGTCTCGGGGAATGAGGCGTAGAACGTTGAATTGTGAGTGTACTGGACGTTGAGATAGTCATAGATCTTGGGGTCATGAATGTCTCAGACAATGCCCAATCACGGTTACTATTGTACTTACGTTCCACTTGGGGTCGAGTCAGCACACAATCAGTACAGGAACAGAGATCACCGGTCACACACCATATTCAGGAAGCTGTTATTCAATCCATTCAGGTAAGGCTGAACAGCTTTAAGGAAAGGTGCGGCTTGTACTGCAACGTCCGCAAATAGAGCGCCGCTGTTGACACGAGACAGATGATCTTGGAAATACTATGGAGAAACATTAGTATTTCGACACGACCCACTCTCGGGCACCCACAGGGCAATCCATCCAACTGGTGAGCGGGGGGGACTGCCAAAACTCAAGAGATTCCACTGGGATATACTGGTATCCGCCAAGTGGAGCTTCGATTATTTGTCCGTCGGCCAGTTTCGCGGTGGCGTTCACTATCGGTGGGTAAAGACCTTGAAGTAGCGCATATGCGGAGTTGAGGATGACATTCCCTCCTCCCGCGTCCGCACGAACGTAGAGCTGATCGATATCGACGAGGTCGGTGCTGATGTTCTGGATGTAAGACGACGAGTTCGGTTCGAGGTAGGTCTGCCTCAGATAACTTCCCAGATCATACTCCTGGCTCTGCGAGACCCTTAGCACGGTGCAAAGTGCTCGGGGTTGGACATACCGATCCGTAGGGGGTCAAGTAACCTTGTACGGAGTTGTACGTGGTATAGTTTTGGTAAACCACGCCGGCGCGATCACCGTGGCGAACCAGTAAGACGACGCCAATGAGACCAGCGCTGGTAGTAGTGTTCACCATCTGGAAGAGGAGGATGCAATACTGTTCGAGAACAGAGGGCTTGCAATTTATGCTCAGCAGAACAGGGGCAACATGGAAAAATAATTCACCGAGTGCGCACCAACTCCACCGACTACTCACATAACCTGGCGACCGGCAGTGGGATGCCAGTCGAGGGCTTAGTCGAGGCACGCCTGCCAAAAGCCAGCGCCCACCCCGCCAGGGACCCAAGGCCATCATCAGATAAGCCACCAACTTGAACGCCCTGACCGGCATCCCCGAATAATGAGCTGAGGAAAGTGCATGCCAAAGGTACACCTACTACCTACGAGGGTAGTTAGCTCCAGGAAGAGAGCTATCATCGACCAGACAAATGTCGGGACGCGGTTAGCTCCTGGCTCACCAAGGACCCAACGATCGCCGCCACTGCGGGAATCGCGCATAGCAGTCTTTCAGAAACAGCGGATGCGAGCTGTTGCGGTGCGCGGACACAGCGGCCCTGGAAGAGCAACCTAGCACGCAGGAACCTGAGCCCTGTGTTTGCCACTGGGTGATTGGTGATTAGCTGGCTCTAAGTGGAAAGAGAGCGTACTTCACAGCTTCACCAATGATCAAATGCATAGTACGCCAACGTCCACAGCCAACCTGTTTTTCCCGCGCTCAAGCTCCTAACACTCAGCACTCAAGCTCAAGGATTGAGAAGCCAGCTAATGCATCCAACAAACCAATTTAACAGCCTCGGACAAATTAACATTTTCGAATCGAGACCCTTAGAGGACGGACGAATATCGGCGTCAGCCTACGATTTGTCCATGGGGATGACCCAAATAGCCACCGTTGAGACGGCGCACAGCATCTCTTGTTGAAAGGTATAGCCAAACTCATTACAGCGCCCCCTTAGCGACGGTTTAGCATTTCACTTTGTAGAAACACACTCGCCAAACTTGTCTAGGTCTGAAATGAGATGTTACATTCCGCTTTAGGTACTCGCGAATGCTTACTCAGGTCGAGATCACCACCCGGATCTATCGGAGCAAGCTCGAGGCGATCGCCATCTCGTTGGCGATGTCGGTTGGCTTATGGTCAAGGTGCCTGCCGATGGTGATGGCAAACAGACTACAAATGTTAATGAGGGCAAAGGTCTGGAAGAGCTCTGGGAAGGCGCAGACGTGCTCAAAGTCAACAACCCAGAGATGTTATAAAGGAAGTTATCTTCCCTAATGTCGGACCAATAGATGTAGAGATCGTCCAAAAACGAGATCGACAAGGCCGATCTGCCCGGGCAGAATGAAAACGCCAGTAAGAGTGTCATGAGCTAATAACGAGCAATCAAGGGTGAGATTCATCCATCCTTGAAAAATTAGTACAAGACACACGCCTGCTCCTCCAAATGACTGAGCCAGAAACTGAAGATATTTGTACAAGAGGCCACCCGACAGCAGAGGCAACAATTTATGCCACCAGTATCCATTGGAATGTTGCAGGCATCCAAGGTAAGACGCTTCTATCTTCTCCGTGGCGAAAACACGATGCCCATTCCTATAGAAGGCGGAATAAATCCTGTGGATGCCAGGTGCCTATTTATCCCTCTGCTCATCTTTTGGATGGAGCATAAAGAAGGACTGAGTGCTGGCCTCGGCCGGAACCTTGCCCCGCATTTGACGATCGAAGTGAGCTTTCCCAGTAGGTCGATATCAAAATGGCTGGTGTTCGCCTTCTGGCCTCGGGGCTGAGTACCTGACGAGGTCGTCATGCTGGGTTGAGTCAGCACCTTGGTCCTAGTCGGAAACTGCAGACGGGAAAAAAGAGGAAGAGGGACGACTCAGGCAGAGTACCAAGAACGAGTCGAACATGACCTGCCGAGGTGGTGCCAGCGATAGCGGCAAAAGGAGAGGGTATCAAGTGAAAGATTTGGCTTGGAGGCAAAGAGCTGCAACAGAAAGTTGCCAAGGTCGAGCTGCCATGGGGATAAATCACGCGTAGGACCTTACGTCACTGCCACACCTCCAAACAACACATACTACTTCACACCGTCGCGACAGACTTCGAACAAGCTTCCCCTCGACATAGGTTATCTGGCAGACGACACGAACATCATCGTCTGAATTTATGGCTCGCTCGGTTTATTATAGTCAACCACCCCGGATCTAAAACAGCTACTCCTAAGCGTTGTTCGTGCCTTCGCCTTGCAAGAACGGATCGTTGCTGAAGTTGTAAACAGAACATCCACGAAGGATGGTCTGGTTGCAAGAGAAGCACCAGTTGTTGGTGGAGTTGATGGTTGTCCACTAAAAAAAAAGAGGGAAATCATAATTCCGCCAGGTAAACAAGACAGGAATGGATGCTTGCATCGATAGCAGAGATCAATTGAGGCAGTGTAAGACTGTCCTGGCCAAACATTTTCAAAGGTTGCAGCTCGTCGTCATTTGTCCCATTTTTAAATTTCAGGGCGACTTCATAATCGCCGGCGGAATTTTGCGACAGCTCGAAAGCGACAGCAGATGCATAGTCGGCTACGATCAATCACATGAACCCAGGAGTCAATAAACCAACGATCGCTTTCCATACCAATTCCAGATATACTGGGGTTCGTCACTGTCGCATTGGTGACGTTGAACAAACTGATAAAGGGCTTGTAATCAACCTCCGTCAATGCTAGCTTGACTGTATTGTTGGCCAATGTCATGTTTCCCAGCGACCACAAGATTTCCGGCCAGAGAGTCCGGATGGCGACTAGTATCAACTGTCAGGAGGTGGCTGTACAACGCCGTAAAGCCGCTCACTTTGGCCGACTCCATTCAGCGCACTGTCCGTGAACACATTTTGCTCGTGAATGTTGGCAAAGTACCGCGCCTGCTGTAACAATGTCTCGGGGAATGAGTTGTAGAACGTTGTATTGTGAGTGTACTGGACGTTGAGGTAGTCATAGATCTTGGGGTAGTGGATGTCTGAGACGACGCCCAATGATCGCCGTTACTGCACTCACATTCCACTTGAGAACAAGTCAGCACGCAATCAGTACATGAATGAAGGTGACATACTATATTCAAGAAGCTGCTATTCAAACCATTTAGGTAAGGTTGAACAGCCTTAAGGAAAGGTGTAGCTTGCGCCGCAGTGTCCGCGAATACAACCCCACTATTTAGGCGAGCCAGGTGATATTGGAAATACTGAAAAGAAATATTAATGTCTCGATACAACCCACTCTCGGGCGCTCACTTCGCAATCCATCCAACTGGTGAGCGAAGGGGCCTGCCAAAACTCGAGAGATTCCACTGGAATGTACTGGTAGCCGCCCAGTGGAGCTTCGACCACTTGCCCATCGGCCAAAGTCGAGTTGGAGTCCGTCGTCGGTGGGTAAAGTCCTTGAAGTAGCGCATATGCGGAATCGAGGATAACGTTCCCTCCTCCCGCGTCCGCTCGAACAAAGAGCTGGTCGATGTGAGCAAGATCGGTGCTGATACCTTGAATGTAAGACGACGACGTTGGATCGAGGTAGGTCTGCCTCAGATAACTTCCCAGGGCATACTCTTGGCTCTGCGAGGCCTTAGTGGGGGGAGAATACTCGGTGTTGGACATACCGATCCATAGGGGGTCAAGTAACCCTGTACGGAATTGTACGTAGTGTAGTTTTGATACAGCACACTGGAGCGGTCACCATGACGAGCCAGTAGGACGACGCCGATGAGACCTGCGTTGACAGTAGTGTTCACCATTTCGAGGAGAACGCGATACTGCTTGGAACATAGGATTCGCAATTTGTATGCAACGGAACAGGGGCACCATACGAAGAATCCGCTGAGTGCGCATGTCCACTAATCACTCATAGTTCAACGGTCGGCAGTGGGAATAGCCACTAGCACCAAAGGCTCAGCTGAGGCACGCCTGACCAAGCGCCAGTGCCAGCCCCGCCTTGGACCCAAGGCTATCGCCAGTCTGAACGCCAGGGCCATCCTCGAACGGACCATAACATAAGCTGAAGACAGTGCACATTGAACAGGTACTTACTGGCTACGGGGGTCTCTGGCCTCAGAGCTGCGATCAACCGGATCCATTCCGGAACGCGGTTTGTTACCCGGTTTACCAAGTCTTCTCGTGGGATGACCCAGCAATCGGCCTACCGTCGGGACCGGGCATAGCAGTGTCGGAAGAGACGCATGGAGCTTTCGGGTGTTCCTGGACGGCGCTGATGGCGAGAGAAATGTGGCAGCACTCAATGTCAGCCACTGAAAGATTGGTGATCAGTGATGGGAGAGCGAGGTTGAGACCAGCCGTGGTACTGGTACACTGTTTTACTTGCCACGCTCGGGTAAAATTGACTCGCACACGACTTCGTTCGCGAACGAACCTGGGTGATGGCACTGAACCAGTTTCAGCCCCATCTATCGTATTAATCCGTGGCAATCGCGAGGCAAGGCCTCTGTGTTAGTGGAGTCGTCATGTCCCTAGTCGGCGATTCGTTGCGGTGGGTCATAATGCTGCTTTTAAATGTGAATCCTTCATTGCACCATGCGTACTGTTATCTGGGACGTTTTCCTCTGGTACGTTACTAAATATACTCTGCGATTGCAGGTCTAGACCGGCCAACCCGCAGACCGCTCTACTCATTCCGCCGCTTCCCATGCATTGCCTGAAACTCGCTACGGTTTTTCAGTTTTCTGGTGTACGGCCCATAAGTCATCTCTGCCCGCACATCTCCATGTCATTCTGTGATCTGCAACACTGCTGGTAACGAGTTCAGCATCCTTGGACTTTAGCCCAGACTGCACTACTTGACTGGCGACCTCTCTAGGGCATTGCTGTGGATTGATGTTCCCGCATTTGCTGTGCCCTCCTTTGTTCCTGTTCTTTCTCCATGGCTACAGACTTGCAGCAGCTTCTGGATAATCATTCTAGACTATTTGTTCCTGGTATTGTGTTGGCCTTGGTGCCTACAGATGGCTGTGATGATGCAATTATGTCTGATGGGCTAAAGTCTATAATCACTAGAAGTCTACTATTTCTTCCTTCACTGGTTCTTCAACACATCCCTATACAATCCTGGACATCTAAAACACAAGGGGAGTTGTGCTGTCAGACTATTCAAACCTAGAAATGAGCTTGTGGTCAGTGTCTAGGTGTCCTATCTTCCACTCTTGTATATGAATACACTGGTTGTCTCACTCTGTGTTACAGGCGCTACCTCCAAGGCATTTATTCTATTTCTTTTTCTCTATCTTATCTTATCAGGTCAATCATGTGACCTTATCTTATCTGATCTAATCTTATCATAGATGATTATCTTATCCTTAGATCTCTGTTCCACTGGATGATTGACTCATCCATTATGACTCACTTTCTCACATGACTCATACACCCTATGACCTATGACTCACTATGACACACTCTTACTCATGCTTTTCCCATTGACTCATCCTATTTACCCAATAACTCTTTGCCCTATCTGCTCTATTTAGTCATATGTACAAATGTGTACAAATACCTAGATGTGTATATAAACCTAAGGCTCAAGCCTGGTAACTCCAGTTTTGAAGTCTTCAAACTTTCCCCTCTACCATCACCTCCTAAGACCTTCCCAGTACTGAGTCTCCTACACTCGGCATTGAGGGTGTTTCACTCTGGACATACTTGATGTTTTTGGAAATGATAGAATTCTCCTTCTGTGACATGACAGTAAGTAAGTGGCAAAGGGTAATGGTATATGTGTTACGTTTCGTCCACTATACTCAATGGATACTATTTCCTTTTTCCTTTTCTCATGATAGACGCTGTTGCATCTGCCCAACTGGATGCTTACTTTTCCTTCATATGTGTACATCCGATCCTATGGAACACTTGTCATATTTGTTTATGCCTTGTCTGATCCAACTTGGACTTCCTTTTCCTTTTGTCATCTTGTGTACGATACGCCCGACCGGGCTCAGACTCCGACTTCCTTTCCTGATTTTCTTTATCATATGATTTCCCTTTTCTCTCCTGTGTACCGCTTGGTCTGTGCACATTTCCTACAAGTATATAAGACCTTGCTTTCTGTACCATGTACTCTAAGCTAGTCTTACTCAAATCTTAGCTTCATTCACATTGAACCCTGCTCGACCTTGCTCTCGCTTGGTTGCCCTTGTTACATCGACCCGATCGGCTCCCTAGCGCCGTCGGTACACCGAACCCTTGAGGAGTAGCTAAGCCCTCTCCCTTGCGGCCTTACCTCAAACCCGTTCAACTAACTACGTTGTCAATATGTGGAATCCTTGACCCACCGACCCACCGTTGAAGCTTCCAAGTCTATGCTTGTCACTACCCACGCCAAGCGTAACAAAAGACTAGCTTCTCTCTGGCCTGCTTTCTAGCAGTGCCTATCCCACTGTCACCATCGATCCTCGGAACCTCTTCTCTTGTCATGGTCATCGCCATTGGCATGCACCTCCTCCAGACCCCTCTGACTCCAAGCCTGAGTGAGCTGTAACTCCTCAGGAAGACCTAGACCCCCTCGAATCCTTGAACCTCCCCTCAATCCCCATTGCCCCCGAATCCTCTGATGTCTCTGCCCTTGCCCAGCAGCTTTCTTTACAGCTACAGGTACCACAACACTGATCCCCATCCCCACAGCGAACCCCGACTATCCCCGTACCACTGCTATCAATCACCATGACAACCAAGCCCACCGAGCTTTGGTTAAACACTCCAAAATCCTACAATAGATCCCCCGCCACCACCGAGTTCTGGCTCAATTCAGTCAGAACTTATTTACTCATCAACCAAGACTTATACAACAATGATGATAAGAAGGTTAGGTTCACCCTCTCCTTCATGACTGAGGGCACTGTCAAGAGTTGGGCAGCTGTCTGTACTCGCACTGCTCTTAATGCTGGATCTTTTGGCGCCTTCAAGGATTTCGTCTCGGATTTCAATGGGATGTTTCTTAACACGCAGGCAGAGGCCGAGGCCACTACCTGGCTGACCAACATGTGCGTCCGTTCGGACGATTATCTTCCCAAGTACCTCGCTGAGTTCAAACTCAAAGTCGTCGAGGCCAAACTTGACAACACCGCTAACGCCGTCACGATTATTCATTACCTCCATGCCGGCATCCCTCCCTGGCTCTCAGACCGAATCTACGGTCTCGACACCATTCCCACGACCCCCGAGAACTGGTACAAGAAAATTGACCAGTTCTATTCTCAGAAATGTTTTGCTGCCGCCGTGGCAAAACAACACAGCACCCGAACCCACACCGTCTTTACTCCCACCATAGCCCCAAAAGCCACCTCGACCCCTACTCGAGATCCCAACGCTATGAACATGGATTGTCTCACCCGTCTCACTGATAAGGAACGGGACCAATATAGGAAGGAAGGGAGATGTTTCTGGTGCTGCCAACTGGGCCACATGGCTCGAGAGTGTCCCCAGAACTCTCACCCTCAGCACTCAACCAACCCCTTCCACGCCTCTAAGGTCTCCGTAGTTGAAGGATCGGATGCAATTGAGGAGGTGCACAACAATGAAACGATCCAAAGGCTGGGAGAGGAAGCTTTTGGAAGGGATTTTTAGTATGGAGGACTGCGTCGACGCCAGTATCCTCCACCAATAGTAGGCCGAAGAAACGGAATTCCCTGTACTTGCCAATCAAATTAATCGTTTCCCTGCTTACTCTAAAAGCTGTCGACACCACCGCCATCCTTGACTCAGGAGCCCAGATCAACTGTATTGACTGGGACTTTGTAAAATGCCACGATATTCCTATATCCCCTCTCGACAAACCCTTTGTCATCTGAAATGCCGACACTTCCCTCAATATGACCTGC
>JBBPMG010000224.1:0-34890 GCA_038090195.1 Boletellus deceptivus
CGCACCCAACCTCTGAATTCCCCATCAGCCCATCGCTCAGCCCCACTGCATTCCCGTGCGCGAAGAGTGTGCGGTATGCGTGTTCTTTGGCGAGGGTATCCATGTTGGTGGTATCGGCTGCTTCGATGGCATCTCCCTTCGTGCCTTTCTTCGGCGCGATGCCCCAACCGTCATGGACGCTGTCGAGTGAGAGATGAGGATGGGCGTCATGAGAGAGAGCCGAGCTGGTCGTCGACGCACATGAGGCAAACCTTGTTCTTGACTTCGACCATGATGCGATCGGCGTGCTTCTCAAGAAGAGGAAAAGATAGAACACGAGATTATATGGAGAGAAGTGATGCAAGTCTGTCCGGACAGCTTTAAACCGCAGATCGGGGATGTTCGGGATGGCGAGCGACGGTCGATCTGTGCGAGATGTGAGAATTGTGCTCGGACAGATCGCTCTACCCGACAAGATAGTAAATAGTAGCAGGGAAACCTAGAGATCCTGCTCTGGAGCTACTTCCGCTCATTTCGTTGCTCTACTTTATCTTGGACTTTTAATGCAGTGAGTACTCACAGTAGTATACTACTGATTCATACGCATACGACGACCCAAATTGCGGACTTTCCATATTTCAGTCGGAGCTTCAGGGATCAACTTTGCGCTACCTTGCACACTGGCAATAGAGCAGCGCCTTGCAAGGACTCTGCAAGTTCACTCACCCTTTGTCTCAAAAAGCACAGGCAACATGTGAGTTCCTGTTTATCTTCCATTGATAGTGTCCCTCCACATACGCACTGAGAAACATGGTGGGAGAGCCTAGGTAGTGCCCCCCGCATCCCGGATTCCAAAGCAGTCACTTCCAGACGTGAATCTCCCAGCCTACCGATCGCGGATGCATTCCAGTATGATGATCCCCTGCTAGAGTTCTTGGTCCACGTTGCTTACATTTCTCCGACGTGTGGAATTATGAGAACCCCGAGATGTAGAAGACTCTAGGACCCAGGCTAGTACTACCGAACCTTGTGGTGACGGAGAGCATATGCGCTTGGTTAAAGCACTGACCCCCGTGGCTAGGGACCGAAATCGCTAGCGAGGCATGTAACCTCACTTTGGCATGTTGCTGGAAGCTGCGTGATTTAGAGGAACAAAAAAAAAAGAACAAGTTGAACTAAAGGCTCTAGATGCACGTCTCTCAACGTAGATATGCCACCCATGTTCGCACATGTTAGTGGGATGTTACAGGCACCACATCGCGAAATGTCATCTCGTTTGAAAACTTGTCCCGGGAAATCGGCCAACTGCACTGTCAATCTACTCAGTGGTATGGCTCAAATGAATACTTAGTCATTTACAGCATGGATTTTTCAAGCGCCTGACCCTGTAAGGTCTAACTGGAGTTTTTGACACGGCTAAGTGGCATCTGACTTGGCTCTGACTTGCTGGTTGGCAGCTACAAACTGCTCATGACGATGAGTCGCCTTCAATTTTCATATCCCCAAAAATCTGGATGCTGCGAGAGCAATGACTCCGTCCTGGAGTGAGACGAACTGAAGATAAAATTGAACTGATGTACGCTTCCGAGTCACACTTGTTCTACGTTACCGCTTGCAATGCAGGAGAGCCCATGTCACGGTAGAACACATCGACTACGGCTTTGGCGACTTACGCCTCGGGAACGCTTCGGCAGCCAGTAGTCTGACGCCAACGCCAGACACGGTCATAATTTACATTTTGCCGACGAATCAGGTGAGGATTGGCATCCGAGTCGAATACTTCGGGTAAGCACAAATCCTGGGTATAAGAATACGCTAAGCCATGACTCTCAGAAAATTTGAGTGTTAGATTCGATATTGTGCTTTCGATTTCCCTATTTTAGGGATGAACCTTGGAACTGTGCTCGTGGTCAGACCAAAGTTTTTCTAAACTCGTATGTCTAATGGCGTGCAATGCCAACTGGCTAACCATTGAATTCCCGTTTTTGGCATGTGTCGAACCCTTGTTAACCGACGCCAATATAGTTCTATCCTGACCCACATGAACGCCCATCGATGAATCGTCGTCGAAGTCTCACTTATGCTAGCAATCGGTCGCAATAAATCCTTAGGCCTTTAATCCCGATAGGCTGGTTCAAGCCACGGACGGGGTGGCCTGTTTCAACTCTAGGAGACGCATTTAACGCAACTTGGAATCCCAATTTAGCATCGTCGCCTCGTCACTGGCTATACGAGTGACACCACGAAGCCAACAACTCAAACGTCGCTAGATACGCTGCAAGGGTCCAGTTCATGAATCGTCCCCTGAGGTTATCTCAGAGCAGTGAGCTAATGCTTTTACACCTACATTTGAATTGAGCGATAGTCTGCACATAAAATGCGGTAGGATACCGCTTCTCTGGTTCTCCGGTGCCCCCCATCCAGCTCCCGAACTCGATAGCATGGTGTCTTTTCGCACCTGCTTGGCCACGTCTCTTGCTGCCCTTTCCCTACTCGGGCAGACCCTGGCTGTTCCGCTCGCAGACAGGCTCAAGAGCTTGGGTCCAGGAGCACGCGACCTGTTGAAGAGGTCGACCCCCGCCGTACCCCGGTTCGTCGTGTACGGCAATACTTGGGTTAGCCCCCTTCCGACTCCTGCAGAATTGAAGGTTCGCATGTTTTCGTGCATAGGGCTGTCCACTGATTCTCAATTCGCTCGCAGGGGTACAATGTCTAGTGAGTGAATTGTTCGTGATGTGTATGTGCAATGGGTCTGATATTATACTAGCGCATTGTCCTTCTTCCTAAGTTCTGGACCAACCGACATGGCACTGGCATGGGAATGGCTCTCGGACAGCGAGCGTACTTCCTACCTCCAGGAGTACAACGCGGCAGGAATCTCGTTGATCGTGTCTGCATTTGGGTCTACCGAAACACCGACGACATCGGGTGTTAGCGCCGTCACTGTTGCCGACGATTTGGCTTCTTGGGTAAAAAAATATAGTCTTCAGGGAGTCGACATCGACTATGAAGTACGGCTTTCGGTTTGCTCTTAAGTAGTATGATGTTGAATTTTTTTTTTCGGGATGCTAGGACTTTAGTGCCTTTGACGAAGGCACTGCAGAGTCGTGGATCATCTCCTTTACCCAGGAACTCCGCAGTAAGCTACCTCAAGACCAGTATTTGATCAGTCACGCACGTGAGTTTTCGAGTTTACATATTTGTACGGAAAGGACTGAAACTCACTTTGTAGCCGCCGCACCTTGGTTCTCCCCCAATTTCTGGAGTGGAGGAGGATATCTGAAAATTGACCAGAGTGTAGGCTCTCTGATCGATTGGGTGCGTTGTGACAGGTTCTGTACAGAATATCGAGCTGACCGTCCGCTCTCAGTACAACGTCCAGGTATGCCAGATTATCCACCACCCGTACAAACCATGACACGCAAGTTCAACCCTGTATTTCCAGTTCTATAACCGTAAGCTGGCGATTCTCCGTCGTGACATGACAAACTTATCTTTGCCTCGCAGAGGGCGCGACAGAATACACGACCTGCGACAGCCTTCTCACCGAGTCATCGTCGTCCTGGCCTGAATCGGCACTTTTCCAAATCTTCTCCAATGGCGTCTCTCTCGACAAGCTTGTGATCGGCAAGCCCGCTATGGCTTCGGACGCCAACAGTGGGTGGATGTCTACTGAGACGCTCGCTTCGTGCGTCTCGCAAGCGCATTCCTCTGGATGGGGTGAGCTTAGCGCTTCATGTCAGATAGATGGTACACTGAGGAGGACTTTGAACAGATGGGGGTGTCATGGTCTGGCAGGTAACGTTTTGAGATCGTTTTAGCGAGATCGATAATGTTCTTACATCGACTTTTGAACACGTAGCATCCTAATGCGACGTCGGCCTGGATCAACACCGTTCGCGGCGGCACCTTTTGATGAACACTCAGGAATCCGAAACGAGCTGGCATCACGGAAAGACTACACGCTTATCATTGACACGCTTATAGATCCAGAGTAACGAACGACTTGCTATTTTTCTCTGAGCCGCACGGTAGTTGGGCTCGACGTTTGGGGGTAACTGAACTCGGGCCAACCATCACGCTCGCTCTCGCCTTTCGAATTAGCTTACGGGTTTAAGAACGCAATAGACGCCACTTGCACGCTTGCTATCCACGATTTAATTTCTCTTGGCAGCACCTACAGCCACCAAATCACTTGCTACCGTACGAGTTCTCTGCCTGTTAATGTGAAGCCCGCTTTTACGTGTTTTTGACTCTGTCAACGCTGACATTACCGTGACGCGCAGCCAAGAAGCTAGCCTGGTGTTCGAATCGTATTGCAGCTCAAGCTTTCAAGGTTAACGTCGCATATTAATGTGTCCTGATTCAATACTCCCATTCCTTCCTGGAACACACATCGTGTCCGTTGACCCATGCATGTTATATGGTATCACGTCGGCGGTGGTCGGTTGCGCTCAGATCGCGAGGCCCGTGACAGTGGGACGAGAACGGGGTGTTGTGTCTTCGTCAGGGGTAGACCCAGCATTCAGATGTCATTCATGGAAGAAAACTGTTCGGAAACGGTGTGCTGGGTGGCGACGGTGTGTTGTGCACTCAGTTCTAGGGGTTCTGAATTTGGGTGTTCGCACGCGTATGCTCATCTCCGTGAGAGCGAACCCGTCTGACCGCTAACGTGAGATGTCTTCGACGCGAAATTTGAGTGCAAGTGTTTCTGGTGTCTCTCGGATGATGCCATCGGAATCGCCGCGCACGCATGTTGCCAGAGCATGCGCCCCATGGTGTAGAAAGAGAAACCGACCTAATAAAGCCCTCGGGCACTAGTTGCAATGAAGGACAAACACTGATCCGAAGCACCTCGGTCCGATCTGTACAACCGCATTTCTTACGACGATTTTAGTAGTCACGATGTCGTGCCTTTCTCCCCCTGCGAGAGTGTTTTGGCACCAGAAAAGGTATCGTTCGAGAGCTTTTCCGCCCTGAACATTGAGTGAGGGACAACTGGAATGCTGCTGACGGGGACGTTGCTGAACCATTTTGTGCTGTCCGCGTGAAAAAGCGGCCGCCAGCGAGGAGACACGAGAGATGCTCACTTCCACTTGTCATCTGTTATCACGTGGACGATCAGGAACGCGTGCTATGTGGACATGACGAAAGAAGCTCGCCGGTGATTTCATCATTGACATAGGTGTACTACGCAGTGCTTGAGATGAAGGACGAGCGTGATGACGACCGACTTACGGCCCCGATTACCACGATCACCTTACCTGTCGACGAATTTGCTGATTTGCTACCATGAGAAGTGGAGAAAGCGATCGGAGAGCCGTCGTTAAGGATAAAGAACCTCGGCGGGTACTAAGCAAGGGCGACAAGTGAGCGGTATTGCATCTCACCTGAGCGTCTTCCTCTGATAATTGCGGGTATTTTCCTCTCCCCACTGCGCACGGGTGTCAGAAGTGACGGTGGTTAAACCAGGGTAAGGATGATTGGGATCCGGGACAATCACCGCACCGGGCGTCAAGAGGTTGAAATTGGCCCAGTCTGAGGTGAGGTGAGTCATCGGCAACTCGGAAGGTAAGACGCAACAAACCGGATTCAATGTCCAGAGAAACACCGGTCTTGCAGACTCCCGGGGTGTCGACGGTATACATAACCTGTGGCTGAGCTGAACCAAAACACACCATATATTATAGATGCTTTAGTTACTATGCTTATTCATCCTTTTCCTATCTACTACGAGTTTCTTTGTCGCACTCGGTATTCGGCTGCCCGGTGCGCTCATGCACCACCATCATACCGTATGATCAACCGTGTCCTATTCCATCGCAGTTCCCATCCGATTTCGCTCCCGCTCTCGTCTGAAGCTTCAGACTCACCCGAATCGACGACGACCGGCTCCCCACTCGTCGCTTACCTAACCCGCTCCCGCGGTCGCCGACTACCTCTAACCCTCTTCCTTGACGCAGCAACTTATCCAGATGACACTCGTGCTGATATTCATGGCGTTCCACCTAGTTTAGCTCTTCCCGTATTCCTAGCCCTATCCGCCCGTCTCGCCCGCGTCTCGTCGTCTTCGCTCCTGCCCCTTGCCCTCGCTCGCCTCACCCAAGTTTTCGTGTCTAAGCATGCTCACAAGCATGGGTCGCCAGCAGGCGCTCTGTCTGCCAGTGGGCCCATCCTTGCGTTGCATGCCACCCTCACCATGCCCCCTTCCCCACGGTCTGGGTCCGGCAGATGGGTTGTCTGCTGGTAGGCCGGTGCTTATTCTTGTGCTCCACTCGTCGCCATTGTTTTTTTTTTGGACCGTTCCACTGCTCTCCCCCTCAGTCCTAGTACTCACCCCGTCTTTCCGTCTTCGTCTCCACGTACTCCTCCATTCGCCTTACCCTTCTGACGTCTCTCCTGGCTTACAGGCATGGCCCACAAAAGGCCGCGCCGACTGCTAGTTGAATCGTATTTGTGAGCTTTCTTTTTTTTTTTTTTCAATCCATTATTGTTCCAGCGTGGAGCAATCGCTCTATGTAGGACATACTAGCTGATCACGGGGACCCCATTGTCCCCCCGCCCTCCGGTCGTGTGAATTCCTCGATGTGAAGGCATTGACCTTGTAGTCTCAGATGATTGGTTTTCCTGCTCCTAATCACTCGCCCTGCAGACGCTATCTTCAGGTCTCGGCTAAGCTGTTCTAAAAGGATCATGATACACTTTAGAGCCACAAGCGGGTGCTGAGCGCTGAGCTCCGGCTTGGCCAAGTATGGTAATATGATAATTCACAGCTTACCTTGTGGAGTCTGTTGACTCATGTGAAGATTGCACCCGTCTGTATACATAGGCTGCGCTCGGTTGACATCTCTTTACAGAAGTGGTCTCGGTGACCATCCAACTTGGAGGTGGGATTAAGTGGGCGCAAACGGGTAATCTGAGCCTACCCGGACTCTGAAGGATGGAGTGGTACTATCGTAAGAGCGATCCAATTATGCGGTTATATTGTCTGGGAGTGGATAGGTGGTTCCAAGACCGAAGAATTGGAAGTTGCGATAACTGATCGAGATGGGGACTGCCTTGTAGTACCGTTCCTTCACGGTCGCGTCAAACAAACCTACCGGGTGGGAAGTTCCCATACAGCGGAACGCTGTGCAAAAATAGCTATCAAACTCTGCGGTGCGCGGAATCATTCCGCGAATGTATATGCCCTTCTGCAATACTAGCTCTTTAACTCCATTGACGGGTATAAATCAAGCAAGCTGGCTGGAGCGGCACTAAGCTGACGCAACCCTCTTTTCGCACTATTTCCGTCCCTTTTTAGACCAAGATGGCCAGTCATGAACACGATTCTGTTGCCTGGCTTGGCTATAGCATCGATCTCTCCCATTCACCTGTCATAGACCTGCAAGCAGTTAGTTTTATATATTTGTCAGTTACACCTCGTTACCCCAGATATCTCAGGCGTCCTTAGCGGTTCTGCGAACCCAACGAATTCTTCCTTTCAATCGGTTTGAGGACCTCTATGAATTTGAGATCAGTGCGTCCCTCTTGTTTCCTTGGTGACTAGGCATCTTCATGGTGTCCCTTGCTAGATGATGTGGTCTACAGTGTCCCGCGAGCAGTGACCATTTCACGTAGTTCAATATCCCAAAGCAATTTTCTGAGTTACCCCACTGGTGGGGACGCACGGAGAGCTTTTCGTGCGGATGGAGGGCTTCTCACTCGTCACTTTGCCGTCGCGGGTGGCAACGACACCATTGTATTCTCACAGGAACGTGTGTTCACGGATGTCAATCAATATGCGCTCTACAGCGTGAACAACTATAACCACACGGCGCGCCTCAGGGATTATTTCGATTTGATCAACGAAACTCTGCTGCTGCAACTCGTAGAGGATCTGCCGCCGCAGTTCGACGGCGAGGACGACCGCATCTTGGGAGAGTATAACGATCTTTTCCGGCGCGTCGGCTCGCACGTGCTCGTGGAGGTCAACTATGGTTGGCGCTTTCAGGTGGTATGTTGTATTGTGTCCTCTGGAACGTGTGTAGCATTCATCCTCGGCGTTACTTACCTAGAATGCGTGGGCATCCAACTCGAATCCATCTGTCAACGCCAGTTTTGTCACAAATGTCCATGCTTTCTTCAATGGCGTCACCAATGGCGGACAATATGACAGTGGGGTAAAATCCGAGCCGCAGTACGAAGTGTTCCTTCAGTCCTTTCAGCGGCTTGTGACGGTAGTGGGGGGTGATCCTGCACTCTCTTCTGCCCTCACGTCCAATCCAACGGATTGGACGAATTACCAACAGTGGTCAGGAACCGCATCCAGGGGAACACCGATGTATACGAGCTTTCACACGGTTCCCATATGGTCGCTAATGTCATTTACTCAAAATGACGTTTTGAGGCGTTATGCGGGAGAACTTAACAGAGCATTTACATGGATACTCAACCACCCGAGGGTCTACAGAACTGCTGTCGTATTCGATATCCAGAGTGATTGTAAGTTCTGTTTCTCGTAGGGGATAAAGTGCGCTCACCACCCGGCCAAACGTTCAGGGGGCGAATTCAACCTGCTTACCCCGAGCGCGGTCATTCATCCTAACGATACGAATCCGTTTCCACCCGAGACTGTCGCCTCGGCTACTCGCGTACAGTGGGGCAGAGAACACAGTCACCAATACGAGAGGGTCACGTTGCAGTACGCATTCTCAGGGCATACGCCATTCGATCTCGTCACATTGACTTTCGTGCCCCGTTTCAGATTCTTCGTCGTCAACGACGGGAACCCGATCGATTTCTCGATTTCGCGTGGGAGCAACGGCGCTGGGTCGGGCCAAGGGAGAGCAGAAGCCCTCATCGAAAACGTGCGCGGCGTTGTCCTCTTCTTTCCTTTGTCCTCCACGTACCCTGCCATCCCCCTTCCCCCCTTCTTGACCGTTGTTTTTGGGACGTCCGTGACTGGTTGACTGACGGCGGATGGCGTGCAGCGATCGTACGTCAATGACCGGATCACGGATAACGTGTGGAACACAGCGTGGTTTTTCGGTGCCCCCGTTTCGCGCAGTCCGCAGTCGTTCCGGCTCCAAAAACGAGGTCTGGGCACCGAGTATTCGTGGAACGACGTCCTGGAGGAATATCTGTCTGTGACCCGAATTGGAGCTTGAGTTTGTAAACGGGAGAAAGGACCCGGGGTTGTAAAAGTCGGGACAAGTTATGCGAGGAAGAACGTAGCACGACGTTCAAGGTGTTGGTCGTACCACTTGAATAACCAATGACATGTAATTCTAGTCTCGTAGGTTTACCCAGCGACTCGAAAGTGCGGCTGATCAATTGGTCAATGGGCCTAGCGCAGGTCAGAGCAAGCCATCAGTTCTGATGTCCAACGGCATGCTGGTGTTTGCGATATCCAGCGACAGATCAGACAAGAGCACGCATACAAGATCGGGCTGTATAACCGCATACTGTACAATCCTTGATTCGCGTTGCCAGAACACTTCCAGTCGTCGTCCTCCAGACCACACCAACACTCATTTTTTACAACTCAACCCAACAAGCACGAAGACCAAGAAAGCGAGCAAACCAAGACAAACCAATTCTTACGCTTGACGAATCTCGGCCAGGTAGTCGCGGAGGACGTCACTCCAAAAGTTGAAGGGCTGTTCAACCCTCGTCGTCGTACGTCGGATCGCCGGAACACTGCTGACGGGGGCGTTATAGAACCAATGCGTGCTGTTGACGGACCGTGTTGAGGAAAATAACGCTCATCGTGAGGAAAACATGTGGGCTACTCACTTCCATACGTGGTCTGCCGCAGCATGAACGATGAATCATGTTCTGTAGGAGGTGGGAGGGGAAGAGGGGGCTCACCAGTGATTCTGTTGTTGATGTAGCTACGCTATACGACGAATTCAGTGAGGTGGAGACGCGATAAAGGAGAACTTACACCCTCAAATATCGCGGTTGCTATGCCAAACGTCATTGGGCTCGCTAGGCTTCCACGAGAGATGGAAAAATCGATGGGAGATCCGTCATTGATCACAAAGAACCTTGATTATCGTCAAGTCTGAGACAAAATTTCTGGTATGCCGTATGCCCACCTGAGAGTTAAACGTTGGTACTGGTGACTGTATTCCTTGCCCCACCGCAAGCGGGTGTCGGAAGCAACAATGTTGACACTGGGGTACGGGTTGTTGGGGTCTGGGATGATCACCGCACTGGGCGTAAGCAAGCTAAATTCGGCCCAGTCTGAGGCCATGCCAGTGGTCAGTGACTCGGCAGGCGCACAGAGAGTCAACAAACCAGACTGGATGTCCAACGAAACAGCCGTCCGAAACACTACCGGGTGGCCGACGATGTAGGTGAAGGCTTCTTGGACCGCATCGGCATAGTCGTTAAGTTCGCTATTCCTGGCCAGCTTCAGCAGACTCCAAATCCCAACGACCTCGAAGCTCAGCAGAGCCTTGGTATTCCGGTCGATAGAGTTAATCCAAGTCTGATAGTCGGCATATGTGGCATCGATACTGGTGAGCCTCGAGCGATCAGTGCTACCCCCACCTGAGACCGTGACAAGATATTGGAAGTATTCCTCGAATAGCCTATACTGAGCCTCGTTCCTGATAGCCACATCGAAAACACCGCCCGAAGGAATGCCATTGAACTTGGATCTAACATTGGCGTCGAACCTCGTATTGACTGCCGCAGTCCTGTTCGAAGCCCAGACCTTCTATTAGAAGTGCGTTAAATAGAATCAGTAGCTGTGGAGGATAATCTTACTAGGGGGTACCGAGCCCCGTAGATGACACTGTGGATAATGTGTGACCCAAAAGTGCTAAAGAAGTCTCGGTATTGTGCCACGATCTCCTGCCTCGATGGATCAAATATCTTGGGGATGCCCCGTAGCCAACTGATAAGCAGATCTTCTGCGAGCGAGTTGGCATAGTCCGAGTGTTGCGCGGTGTACGAGGTGCGGGCAAAAGAGAAAAACGAGTATTGGTGATCTTCGAGGAACGACTGCTGGGCAGCGAAAGCCGCAGTAGTTGTACCTGACACGGCAAGGTACCGGAGTAGATAGGAATCGTCCGTCACGAACACTCTTGCGGCACTCTTGCCATCGGAAAACGAAACCAGTCCGCCCTGAACGGCTGGGTTGCCGCTGTTGATGGACACAGCCCTTGGAACGCGGTAGGTCACTCCATCTAAGCGGCGCGGTATATAAACTTGGTGATCAGTGCGCTCGGTGACCGGCAATACCCACCGACGACAAGATCTCGAACATTGTTGAAGTCGATTGAGAGGAGGCGACGGCCTCGTAGCACAGCGCTTTCAACCTTACACCGGATTGCGTGTCAACACCATGATGACTAGACGGAGACGGAGGGTAAGACATACTGCACCAATGTCAAATGGAGTGATGCCAATGAGGTTTAGCCCATAGCCAAGACTACTTTCACCGGGAAACGACATGACGAGGGAGTCTCAGATAGTTTCGAAGAATGGGGATAGAAGGCTGCGCGATGTGGGGCAAACAGAGAGTACCGATTTCACGCTGGCGAGGTATTTCTGAATGCAAGTTCACGGGCGGGCCGACGGAAGTCAAATACGGGGTCTGCCATCATAAATAATGTTAGTGGATTCCGTTGTCGCAGCTGGCGCAGTGGAGGGATGGCGGATTGTTCCGTGACAGCGTGACCAAAACTCATCCCACGCACGCGGTGATTACAACAAGCATCTGTTTACACTCGATAACGAGACGAGCAGTGAGGAACTTGCAAGACGATGCCACTCTTGTGAGCATACTCTCACCACAAATACCGATCCACACCTTGCCCTGAGCAAGCCATTTGCCTGCCAAAACCTACTTTGAAACTTACATTGGGAACCCAAAAACGTTTTGGATAGCATCGATCTCTTTGACGATTTCGACGAAATACTTTGAAACAGCCGCCTCATGAACACCTGTCGCTCGAATTCAGCACATTTGAGCAGCGGAGGGAAGTGCGAAACTTGTCACGTCCAGGATATCCGATTCGTAGATTATCTTACGCCTCACCGACAATAAAATTCCGAGGGACGGCCCGGGTGGGTGTCAGATTTCGACTATATTTCGTCACCGGCCCCCGCCCTGATCGTTTGGTATCGCGCCGACAACTCCAGCCGGCACCCACGTCTCACCCGATTCTGTGAGAAGGTGTGACCGGACCCCACGCTCTGGCAGCATGCGAGCCTTCGACTCAGGGGTTTCACTTGTTCTATTATGTATGACTTGGTCCCCGCTCTTCTTCATGATCCTTCAATCCCCGTCTTTCATCTCCGTGGTTAATTGATGTTCGGTGACCTCGACCGGTTGATTTAATCCACCATATGCGGGGCTCCCAGCTTTACATGGGCGCAGTGGGAACGAACCCTACTGACCTCGTCATGGTGTAGGCTAAACTTTGTTCATGAAGCCGAGTCGTGCGAGGTACCTCAAATTTCCATAGCCGTATGATCTCGTCGTCCTGCGCCCTGAGATAAGATCCCCCAGGTGGTCGGAGTGAAATCCGAGTTTCAACAGCAGTTCCCAATGCACTCGTTCCCTAGCGGTGACCGTTGATCAGTAGGGCGAGCGTACAGGCGCTGTTTGCAGTCGAGACAAGAACTAGCCTGAAATGTACTCGTCGTTTACGGAGGCACATCCGAGAGGGTGCGTCGCGCTTTCGGGGATATTAACACTATTGTTCGAGCGAGAACCGCGCGTTGAATCGGCTCCGTCAGGCGGAGATAGATGCCATCTACGGTCCTCAGCGTCCCATTGTCATCGATTACCGTCATCGTGTCGTGTTGACGCCGCGTCTCGGTTCCAAGACAGTCCATCGGGTCGAATCGCGTAGCGGAGATACCGTGGAGACTACCATCTCGGTCGAACGGCCCCAGAACAAGCGACGCGTGCCCTCTCTATCCACGAACCCAACGCGTGCAAACCACTGCGCCTGCCTGTCCAGAGGAGAACCCAAAGGCTGTTCATCTCCGTATTCGCCACTCACCCGCCGTACCGTCTTCTTGTTCTTCCCGCCAACGCCCTTAGATACCGCCATGACCGTTGGGGTCGGTTGAGCAGCTAGTCGGCATGAGTACTAGGAAGTCGGTTCACATTTACTGCGTACGTTATGTCATGCAGCGCCCATCTTCTGCATATTGACAGTCTGGATTTGGGGGAGACTGGAATAATGATGTCCCAAATGGAGTGCCCATTTGGGGCTCTGCCGGTTTGATGAGCCAGGGAAGAGGACACGAGAGGGGCGGTCCCAAAAACGAAATACGTGGCTTAGGGTGTAAATATACGACGCGGTGGAATACGACTGAGTTGAAGGAGAGAGCATGAGTAGCAAAGCGGGCCATGGACACGAACAACGTTGTCGGATATGACCATAGTGTGGGGTTCTACGTGAGCGCAGAAGGGTCTCACTATGGCTTGGGACGGTGGACAATGGTTAATGCGAACATCACAGACTTCGTTCGTCGAGCGTCGGTGTACTGCACTGGCACGAAGAACTAGTAGGTCGCAGAGCGTATTTCGTGGGATTTTCACACGCTCCCTTCTTTAGCACCAAACGCAAAGAAAGCAACATTTGACAGCGAGAGTACAACAATATTGACGCATAGGACCAACTTGAAGAATATCGTACACTGGACACCGGAACTATATCGAGCCCCCTGGAGCTTTGCGACAGTGGGGATGATGCTTCAATGAAGGATGGGCGTTACGCAGCCGCCACGCTAGCAAGCTTTTCCTTCCTTTCCTTCCGGTACTCCTCGAGGGCCTCATCCCACGTATGCTCCCTGCCAGATATGTCCAGCCTCGTCGTCTCGGCAATGCTTGAGACCCGCTTCTGGTAGAACCATACGGTGTTCCATACGTTATCTGCCAAGAACGTGGTGGTTAGAGCAAATCGTCAAGAAAGAAAAACGCTGCCCACGTACCTGTGATTCCCCTATTCTCGTACACTTCCTGCAAGAGGAGTCTGATTGAGCGACGACGGGATTCGTTACGAAACTCGAGAGAATACACACTCCTTCGATGATTACATTTGCTATGCTTTCATTGCCCCCAACACTGAGGCTGCCTTTCGAGATGGAGAAATTAATGGGCGAGCCATCATTGACGACAAAGAAGCTGATGGAAAAATCGCAATTACCAACGGAACCGTTTGCACTAGAAAATTCATACTAGAGCGTCATTCGTCTGAATTGGTGGCTACGTTCCCTGCCCCATCGGACGCGGGTCCTCGTAGCAACCGTATTCCCTGGATCTTCGTACGGGTTTCGGGGGTCATCCTCGATGTCGGCGTCGGGCGACAGCAAGTTAAACTCGGCCCCTATCGCATCACATCAACGGTCGCGCGCCAGTATAAGCTGTAGGAGACAGACTCACAATCGGTCTCGACGTTCAGCACAACCGCGGTCCTGTGCACCCGAGAATGACGGACGATGTAATTAAACGCGTCCTCGACCTTGCCAGCGGCATTCCGGACCGAACTGCTAGGGTTCACCCTCATCAACGTCCACAGCTCAGAGACGCCGAAACCACCGACTGCAGAGTCCTCGCCAATAGACTCTGCCCATCTGAGATAGTTATCGAAATTCGTAGGATCCGCTGCAAGCAGGGTGTTCAAGCCCAAGTTACCGCCCACGACGGAAACAGTCCTCTGCATAAAGTTTTCGAATGTACTGTATTGTTCTTCAGTCTTGACCGAGGTATCGAACGAGCCGCCGAACGCGATGCCATTGAATGCAGCGTTGACGCTCACGGAGAATCGCTCATTGACGGAGCTTTCAGAGTTGGAAGCCCAAACGTTCTGGCGGCCATCAGAAGTGAGAGATAGCTACAGCATCGGGGATAAATCCGCCAGCTTACCAGTTGGAACCTAGCGCCGTATCTGGCACTGACAATGACATGCGAACCCCAAGAGCTGAAGAAAGCTCTCCATTCATCTACGCTGCTTTCGCTGACAGGGTCCAGACCTGCAACCCAAGGCTCGAGTGTATCCACAGCAAGCAGGGCGCTGTAATCTTGCAGCGCAGCTTGGTACGTGTCGGTATTCAAGCTGTACATGGCCCATTGATCTTCCCTTTTGTGCGTCTTCCGGATTGCGTAACCCACGGAAGTACTCGCAGACACAGCGAGATAGCGGGCAGAGACAGTGACGTTGGTTTCGAGTTCATTGGCCGCTTCAGTACCGGTTGCGAAGGTGATGTAGTTTCCGTTACTCGAGTTGAATGGAGTGACCGCGATGACAAAAGGTACATCGTACCAGGTATTTCCTATGATTCCAATGAGCACGATGAACAAGTACACTGTCCAGTCTGCAGGATGCGGCACACTTGCCTACTTGAAGTCTCCGTGTGTTCTCAAAGGGAGAATATCTGACGATCCTAACTACTCGCTTTACCGATTCGACCAGCTGCCAGTTGAAGGTGTACAATTAACGATCAGTCTTGAAGGGCCGTTTAATGAGCACGAACCGATATGATGTCCACGGGGCTGGCAGTGGTAAAGTCGAGGCCAAAGCCTAAGAGAGCGGTGGCAGGAAATTCAACGAAGTCCGACATGGCTGAGTGCTGAACGAAGGCAGTCCGGGGAGACGAGTGCTTCAAGGATGCACAGACTGGGCTATCGTCTCTTATGGGTACCCGAAAATGGTAATGGAGGTTTCGTTGGAGTGGTCATCGCATATAGTACGGGGGATACGTGCAGAATGCGGAGGTCACCAGTTTCATGAGTGGCCCTACCGGCACTCCACCCTCAACATCACCGAGGACTGGGAGCCCTGGGGACGAGAACAAACATTGGAGTTCTCGGAATCACCCTACTTTGGGCTATCACCCTGGATGGCTCACCTGAAATGTATTTGTCACAAGGGGCCCAGGAATCAGCTGGGAGACGTGTTCCTGACCATTGTCCGCGTCTACGGGTCTATTGAGAGATTTGGGCGCATTTTGGTCGCCGTTTGACAAAGAAAGCAGTTTCCTCTTTGTCGCCGCCTTCTCGCGGGCGAGACGTGTCTCAACTCTCAGTCGACGGGCCGTCTTGGAACCAATCCGGAATGTGGCGGCGCAATACACGACGGCGGCCATTGGCGATGCGGTGGCATAGAAGCCATGTCCCCTCAACATGGCTCGTATCCTCGGACCTGCAGTCCTAAGCGGCACACTAGATCGCGTGAGAGAACGATGCGCGCAATATCACTAATCCACACGCGCCGCTGGGAACGTGTGCGGGTATCGGTACTATCGGCCTGAGCATTGGCTCCCAGAAGAGGCGATCCTGGCATGCCTGGGACGCGACGCAAGATCAGAGCCAATCCAGGCCCCCATCACGCGATTATGAATGTACATACTTGGCAAGACAGCGATGGCCGTTTGCACCGCGCTAAAACAGTGGATGAGTATGCGGGGATTGCCGGCCTGTGGTACCCGTCGAGGTCACCGATCAGCCAAGCACGAAGTTAGGTCGTGGAAGCATCAGTGTCCGATGACTCCGATCATGGCGTCCTCAAACCAACGTGGGTATTGCGCGCGGACTTTCAGGTCAGGGTGCTGAGGATATATACCTAATATGTGCATGTGCACTTTTCAGGGGCACTTACACGGACGGTAGACTGTAATTTCCCCGGGATTGTATTTCCGGCAAGACAACACATGTGTGAGTACGACTTCCTTTTCGTGGTATCTTTCGGGAACAATATGAATTGGCTGGAGGCGGATCACACACCACAGTAACACATGTGCATATTGCATTCTTTGTTCAGCGCGCTCAATGTGTTCTTACAACGGTCATACTCGACAATCGTTCGTGGGAGGTCACCAAAATTCCTACACTCGCTTCTCCGTCCCACCAATCCAACTAACATACCTCCCGTGCTTGACAAGAAACCTACGGAAAACAGGACTAGGACGTTTCACGTTTCTGGGCAAGGTAGTCGCTGAGAGTGTCACTCCAGTTGTTGAATACCTTTCTTGTCCTCGTTGAACGTCTTGGAACCGGTGTAGTGCTCACGGGGGCATTAAAGAACCATCTCGTGCTGTCATGTTTGTGTAAGGATATGATGTCCATGTGAAGAAACTAAAACAGCGCTCACTTCCATACGTTGTCTGCCATGCCACGAACGATGAAACATGCTCTGTAGAAAATGAAGGGGAATAAAGGACTCACCGGTGATGACATCGTTGGTGTAGTTATTCTACACGACGATTTAGATAGGGCACGAACGCAATGAAAGCAGACTTACATCTTCGATCGTCACGATTGCAATCCCAGTCCCCGGCTGCGATGTCCTTAGGCTTCCACGCGAGATGGAGAAGTCGATATGAGACCCATCGTTGACAACGAAAAACCTTCATTGTGGTCTGTTAGGGGCCATTCGTCGGTTTCCTGGGTGCTCACCTGAGCGTCTTGCGTTCGAACTGGTGGCTATACTCCCTGCCCCATTGCACACGAGTGTCGGAGGCGACGGTGTTGCCATCGTCGGGGTAAGGATCGCTAGGGTCTGGGATAATCACCGCGCTGGGCGTAAGCAGATTGAATTCGGCCCAGTCTGCAGACGTGCTGCGGTCAGTGACGCTGCAAGAGCACCAAAAACGGACAGACCTGATTGGATGTCGAGGGAAACGTGCGTTTCGTAGATTTCGCGGTTGCCGACGAGGTATATGAAGGCGTCGTTGAGGGGACGGGAGTAGCTCCTAAGCTCCGCGTTCTCAGCGAACATCAACAGAGTCCAGACATCGGTGATTTCGAAGCTCAGAAGAGACGGCCTGCTGGCCCCAATAGAGTCGACCCAAGCCAAGTAGTCGGGGTACGTAGCACTCAATTCTACGATTCTCGAACGCTCCGCGTCACCTCCACCTGAGACCGAGACGAGGTGCTGGAGGAATTCATCAAATTGCTTGTACGCAGCCTCATTCCGGACATTAGGATCAAAGTCGCCACCTGACGGAATGCCGTTAAACTTGGCTCTAACGTAGGTGTTGAACCTTTGGTTGACTGCTGTGTCCGTGTTCGAAGCCCACGCCGACTTGTGGGGACATGTAAGAAAGGTGGTCTACTGTCGAGAAGGGACAATCTTACCAGGGGGTATCGAGATCCGTAGTGCACGCTATGAATGACATGCGATCCAAAATTGCGGAAAAATGTCTCGTATTGTTCGACTGTCTGTCTGTTTGACGAATCGAACGGCTTGGGGACATCACCCAGAGCACCGATGAATACTCGCTCTACAAGCGAATCGAAATAGTCCAAGCGGCGCACGACGTAGGATGACCGAGCATAAGTGAAGAAAGCGTATTGGTGGAACTCAAGGAACGACTTTTCGGACGCGATCATCGCAGAGGTGGGGCCATACGCAGCGAAGTACCGGAACTGCAAGTTGGCCTGTGACCGGAAGCTGCTTGCGGCGTCCCTACCATCGGGAAACGAGCGGTATTCGCCCACGATGACCTGGTTGTCGTCTGTGATGCGTACATCATTTGGGATGCGATACGTCACGCCATCTGATCGAACAAATCAGCAAGTCTGAAACACTTGTGGCCAGAAACACTGACCGATTTCCTGTTCGTAGGAATCGTTGTCAAACGACATGAGGCGAATCCCGCGCAGCACACGACTGTCAGTCTTGTGTGCCACTTGTCAATAACGATAGCACGGTACTAGAGAATAGGACATGCCGATCCAATGTCAAAGGGCGTGAAGTCAAGCAGGTTTAATCCATAGCCGAGACGATCGGAACCGGGGAAGAACGCCATGGACGGATGGCTCGATGGACAACGCCAGAGGGTTCGTGGGATGAAGGGCCGGGCGCATGTGGGAGTAACACTCTTAATATCTTATGTTGTACAGGCCCACGGCGAACATCGCAGTGCACATAACCCAGACAAGTCCAGGAAGAAGGACGTGGGTGTCCGCGTGATCACGAGTCGTGACGTCACACTGTGAGAACATGCACCGTAAAAGATAAATTACTGCAATTATTCTCAGCCACTGTGGGTGTCAATATCTCCCTGTGATCGGCGACTTCAATTCGAGCACCTGGGAACCTCCAGTGGGGCTAGTACGTCCCATGCAGGTATTTTGTAACTGAACATAACAGGTCCCATCTCGCCCAAAATGGACCTGGGAATCGAACAAACGTGTCTGCCAGTCGCCAAATTCGCTCCCAACCGCTCTTTAGCCTGCATACATGAACCGACCTGAAACGCAGCGCTGGTGCTGACGGCAGACTCAACGGAGATGTTCGCCGCGCAGAGAAACCCTCGGAGAGCAACGCACCCGCCGTAGTCCGTTAACCTCGGTCCTGCGGCCCAGAGCGGTGGGATCATATAATTGGCGGTGTGCTTAAGTTCCCCAGTGCACGCATCTCCCACCCAATCTACACTCGCTGTAGATATTATTTTAGATTAGCTTGGCAGGTCCTCATGGCGGACAGTGTCTCGCAGGGCTCGATTTGGAGCACCCACATCTAGATCGCAGGAGGACGTCGACCGCAGTCTCAGGCTCACATCCGTTGAGCATGCAAATGGGGTATCCGATAAATTGACCAAAGTTAGAAACGAGACATGCATCACATCATACAACAAGTTTCGGAGGCAAGGCGCGGAGGAAAAGGGGGTTAGTACACGAGTAAAAAGGAGCCCCACACACAAGACCATTCGGGTTTAGTAGTGATCGATCAAAAGTGGAGCCAGCAACCAGACCTACATATATTTTTAGAGCCACAACAGCATTCAGTACAATGACGTCAGGCACTCAATATACAAGATCTGTGGCAATATACTATACACATCTCCAAATAAACACACCCCATCCAACATTGTTTGCTGTCGTCGACAACTTCGAATAATCGCTCAGAGTAAGACGGGCACGTCGTAGTACCACTTAGTACCACCGTTCGTTTCGTAGACGTGCTGTCATGCAGGGTCAGTCGGTCGCCAAAGGAGTGTTCTGAGATGAGACGCACGCCGAGGATGTTGAGGCTCGCAGAGCCGGACACACTGCTCACATAGATGTCGATCGGGGTGCCGTCGCCGATGACATCGACCCTGTTTGCGTTGCGTCAAGCAGGAATCGGATCAAATGTAAAACACCACAACTGACACGGCCGTGAAAGGCTGTCGACGCCCCGATTCCCGGTGCACCTTTGCAGGGCCCAGGGCTACTGCGCGTGGAAGCGCTTCCGGGTCCCCGTCGCCGCCCCCGATGACCGTGCTGGGGCTCAGGATCCCAAACTCGGCCGATCGAGACTCGGCTTCAAAGGTGAACCAAGTATGCTTGTCGTTCGGGAGGTTGTTTCGCACCGACAAAAGATGCTGGAATGCGCTCTGGATCTGGCTTGCGCTGCTCCTGAGCGTCTCGTCGTTGGCGAAGCGTAGGAGGGTCCACAGATCGGATACCCTTAACGTGATGAGCTCTGGGTTGCCTAAAATCGACTCCCTCCACTGTTCGTATGCGGTGTTGTCGGGCGACTGAACGAGTGCGTCCGCCAGGTTGGTGCTTCCTCCTCGGATCCTGATAATTCGCTGGGAAATACGTTGGAAGATCTGGTACTGCGGTTCCTCGACGACAGAGGGGTCGAACTGCCCTCCATTATTCAATCCCTTGACACTCGCAGTCACGTTCCGAACAAGATTGTCGTTGACTTCTTGGAACTTGTTCAGCGCCCAGACTTCCTGTTCTACACGTCGCCAAAGAGGAAAAACATGGACAGAAATGACACACGCACCAGCTGAAAGCGAGCACCAAAAATGGTATTGAGGATGAAGTGGCTGCCTACGGTATCGAAAAAGTGGGCGTATGCTTGAACTGCGCCTGGATTCTCAGAGTCGAAAGGAGGAAGCTCGGACACGTATTTCAAAAGTTCCTCTTCGTTGAGGAAGTCGGTGTATTCGACAAGGTTGCCGGTGTAAGCATCGTTGTTGCTGGCGAAGAAAAAAAACTGATTTCCGGTAGGCAAGGGCTTATTCAAGGGGAGAAGCGAGACATTGCTCGTTGAGAGAGAGAGAAGACTGTCTGCGAGACTGGGATCTGCTCGTAGACCGCTCACTGCGAGATCGCCATCGGTGAACGTCCTCTGAGTTGACCGCGAATTGCCGCTCTTTTCGCCACTGACGATAATGGGGACCTCATATTCAACGTCGTCTGGGTAGCTCGCTCTTAGGGTATGTTATTGTAAAAAGTGGGTACTATACCAATTGTGATAGTCCGAGTCCTGGTATCCTTTGTAGTGTCGACGATGCGGACTTGGGTTTTGGCTGACTCGACCTATGGGGTACGGTGAACGACTCGAAGATTCTATGGGGATGTCGACTTCCTACATACCGATCTGAGGCTGAACGGATTGACGCGCGCCACGTTCAAGCCATAGCCCAACCAGTCCAATGGGGGGAACCAGGGTGACGGGATGGGTTTAGGAGGCATGTGATGCGGGTAAGCGTCGGTGGAGGGGGGCGGGCTGCGAGTTGAATATGTACGGCTAGCTTGCCAGCGTCGATGTTTGATGGTGCCATGCCAAGACCCCTATCTTCGTCTCGCAATTAGAAGGGAGGTACCCCGGAAACGAGATCAGATGATGACTGCTTTCGGTCAGTAAGTGCACCATCGAAGTGGCCGCTGCGTTCACCTCTTTCGGTGTTTGCTTCAGCGCCGTGCTGACACCGTCGGCATAGCGAGTGGGAGAACGAACACCACGGTCATCTTGGGTCGTGTTTCGATTGTTCCAAAGAGTTGTTGCGCCGCAGTCCTTCCCTCCATATCACCTTTTTGATGCGCTGCGCATGAAACAGTGGTGCCAACGCCGTGACGGTATTATCGTGACGGCGAACAACGGCTACGCACATCCATCGGAGGAAAACCCAATCGACTTGGGCGCACACGCACTCCCTTAACAGTACAATCCCTACCCCCACGACACGGGGTAAAGTCATTTGGATCATCCCGGGACCACAGCTAACCGTCTCTCGGCATGCACGTGTTGGGAATCGTTTCGTGCCACCAGACTTCGTGAGCGCATGCGGGCACCACAACGTAACAACTCGGGCCATTTTCACTGCGTAACGCGGAGTGAGCCATCCGTAGAGAACAGCAATCGATTGAGAATTTGAGAGCGGAAAGAAGTTATGGCCAGGTAAAACATCGAAAATTCGCTAGGTAGTGGAATGTGGCAATGAAAGAAAGCTTGGAAACTCGTGCCGAGCCGGCAGAATTCAAGCTCAGATGGCATGGGCATACGCCCGCATCCGCCACTATGACCTACCAAAAACCAAGGTCTGTCACAAGCTGTGGTCGTGGCAGCTATGGCCGCGGGCAAGGCATTCAAGACCTCGATACTACGGGCACTTCTCGACTGCGGATTCAGTAGGACGGAAGAGACTATGCATACCGCACCAGCCTTCTTGATTCGTTACGCAGAGACAACTCGGATTTCCGCCCCATGTTGTCTTCGGATGAGTACGAGTCACTAGGTTCGGTGCCTGAGGGTTATCTGATGGCTACGCACGAACGAGACGGCGAGGCGACTGCGAACAAACGAGCGCGAGTCTACCAGCAAAGACTCTGCTAGTGAGCTCGCGCTCGTGGGTGTGCAGTACCGGTCATCGATTGTGATGGGCGACGGGCACTGGAAGGTGATTGTGAATGACGACAGGAGCAGGGGGGATAGCAGGAACAGGTTGATGACAGGACGGGAGCAGGAGTTGGGACAGGGATGTGTAGACAGGGACATGGTAGCAGGACGATGGTGAGGACGGGAGACGTGGATGTGGTCCTGGACGCGGACCGGACTGGACTAGGGTGGGACGACAGCAATGGGACGAGGGCGAGGAAGAGGACATTTCGTTTACACGATATTTACTTACCACACCTGTAGCCTACCAGCTCGCTCGTTGGGTCCGACTCACGCGCACGCTAACAGGACACAGGGATGATGAGGACGGGAACATGGGGATGGACAAGACCTATGTGCCACGACTGGACATCTCACAAGGACAGGGGGCGGCGTGGGATGCGATGAGGGCGGTGCAGCGTGGGCGCTGTGCTAGCAGACAGTGCGTCTGCTGGCAAATCGTGTTTGTGAGCCCATTGGGCGGGGCAGGGCGGTGAAGACGGGGTGCGAGAGTAAGGTGTGAAGCGCGTTCGCGCCGCCGCTTCCAACTGTACTATTCGGATGCGTCGGGAATCTACCCAGGGTGGAAAGTGACCTGCATCGGCGCGAACAATGGTACCCTCTCAAACAAGACAACCAAGCGCTGGTGATTCGGGGTGGAGCTCGCCGTGTTGACATATGACGAGGCGACCAAGGATATACAAACCGTTCGAGATTCATGCTCTTATCAAGTCGCATGATCCGGCGAAAAAGGACGCGGACAAGGAGATGAAGTCGTAGGGTGGACCGCTCGATACATGTTCTCGAGACCAAAAAATTTCCATCAACATCGAACAAAGTGCATAAGGGCAATGTAAAAGGGACTGTGAAGAATGATCGGATATCTTCGACCGTAGTGCACACTAATGGCACGAGACGCCCTTGTCATTAGGTGCTGTGAATCCACTAAAGAAGTAGTGCCCGACAGCAGCGCCAGCGACGACTGCAAAGATGAGGTACGCCTGAACACGAACGTTCACAAACCCGACGGGATCACAACAGAAAAGAGAGGACGCACGTTGTACGTCATGAACACCAGCATGAGGAAGCACCCCAAGAGCACAGAGGCGCCGTACAAGACGGCGCGCAGCACACGATAGTGCACAGGCATCGTCGTTCTGTACACCCTGCGCATGCCGGACAGACGTCAGAGCGTCACACGCACGGGAAGCCACAACGCTCACTCGACACATTTCACTCTTCTGCCGCTAAGCAAGCCGGTGTCTTCGTCCCCCTCGGGCAAGCTCACGGGCTCAGGGCTCGCGGCCCTCCTACCCTTGTCCAGCCTCTCCCGGATTCGCACATCCACGTCGCGTTGGAAGAGACGGACGTATTCATACAGAATGCTAAGGAGAGCGATGGCGACAAACGACAGGATGAATTGGGCGCCAGAGTGGATGTGCCAGGAGGGAAAGACGATGCAGGTATCGACGATTTGGGTGTTCCAGAGCATGTGCATAGAACACTGGGGGGGCATGTCATGCCCTCCGTGCCCTCCGTGGTCCATAGCGTGTGTGCGACAAAGTGATGGTATCAGAGCAAGGCGCTATCATAATGCTCGGGCCCGAGCAGTGCAAATAAGGTACACACACGCACGATGCCACAAGTTATGTAAGTAAGCGCTCCCCACCGGGAGTATGTATCATCAGGTGGCTCTCGAGGGTCTGATGGCTCCGGGGAAAACATATAAACAGGCTGGTGATTTCAACCCCCATCTTGCTCTGCCAAAGCTCACTGCAAGGTCACCTACCTTTTGGTGAGTAAAAGAAGTGTTCACACACCCCCTGCCTCGTGCCTTTTTTTGGGTTCCTCGCTTGTTGTCCTGTGGGGCGTTGCGCCCCTTGCCGGACATTTACATGTATATACCTAAGTAAGTATGTGGTTGGGTCTATAACTCTCAGGTCTTATCGGCATGAAAGAGAAGGCCCTGTGGGCGATGTCTGCCTTGTATATTAACTAACAGAGCGTAGGTATCTTTCGGGACCGAGTCAAGCGAGCAACCGCTAATCCTGCTATGGTTCCTATTGCAAGTATCCTTCGTCAGCTTGCAATTCTGGGCGGCTCTCCAGCCTTCTCCTCGGGAAATCCTGTACCGCTGATCTTCCCCAAGGGCTTCCGCCCGGCGGGTGATTGGAGCCCTGCGTTTCAATGCCCATCTGGTGTGGAAGAACGCGGAGCAGATCAAGGCCCTCGCTCCCGAGGTTGAACCTGTGAGTGGCAGACCCGAGATGGCCGCTTATCACTATGGTTCCATGCTAAGTACAACGCGCTGCTCGCGGGCGTGGTCAAGGACCCGAAACAGCCTGGCCTATGTCGCGGCAGCGGCCCAATGGCGCAAGCGTCGTGTCGACCCAAGGCTGTGGTAGATGCCCAGGGCGTCTTAGTCGAACTCGTTGAATCTGGTGTACGATAACAAAAGTGTTTGTCGGAATGTTTCTGTTGCCATATTGAAATGAAACGCTAGTCTCCACATCTCTTTATATCTAATGTATGCCAATCTGGTTGGAATGTCACTTTTTGTGCACTGCATACATCACATTCAACTGGTGTGAATTGAGCGCTGAAACGAATCCAGAAACAACAATAACTAATAGATTCCTAGACACTATCTACTGACTGACAACTCACTATTCTACAGCCAGGAAAACGCTACGCGGATGCCACCCAACAGTGGAAAGGACACGATAGAATAACAACCCGCTGTAAAATAGGTTGGTCTACATTGCAACAGGAGCGTCTGAGACAGTGCGTCAATGTCAACAGTGTCCTCATCAGTGTCATAAAGGGACACTAGCTGACACTGCCGGATGCTGGGCAACGTTGACTAGAACAAATAATGTTTGACGCTCCCCACTACTGTCGCTGAGGGCACGGAGGCTCGCGACCCTCCTGGGCGACGCGAAAGGAGTGCGGGTTACACTTAACTTGTTTTGCCCGTCGACCGACCAGTGCGACCACACACCACTGTATCAAACTCACAGCGTGTTGGGAAAGAGGGAAAGACTCAGCTGTAACAATGGCGGCACCCAACTTCTTCATCCAACGGACGCCTCTTCCTCCAAACCCCTTCAATCAACCCCCCTGCCAAGATGCGTACGACTGTTGCCTTCAATCTCAGGATGACGCTGGCAACGACGCGAAACGACTCATGTATGCTCATTGTTTGGGCCACCTACTCCGTGAAGCCCCCGACGATAGTGCTCGGAACATTCTCGCCGATGAGATCAATGAATGCGTCATTCAAGGAATCAACATAGACGAGTTAGCCCGATTTTATATCGATCACTTGTTTCGCCTATGTACGCTACTTGCCGCTTTTCGGCGTGCCCCTCATCATTTTCTTTTTAGTTCGACAGAATAAAGGCCCTACGCCTACACCTTCGGAGCATCCCAGTCGACCTTCGTTTGAAACGCACAGTAATTTCTTCGCCGTTGTGGCCGAACCGGCTCCACGTTCCCATGTGACGGCGAAACAATCAGTGACGTCGTCCTCGACATCGAATGGTTATAAGAGTAACTAATCATTAATGAAGGCTTTGCGGCGCGACGGTTATCGCTGCATGGTTACTCGCGACCCTGATTACACCACATACAAAAGCATGACCGATGCTCAGAGGCAGGAACACGGCTTGGTTGGTGTGCCCACGATCACAAATTTCTGCCACATCTTTCCTCCTTCAGCCAACTGGGATCTCAGTCCAGCAGAGTATGGCCACCCCAAGGTCCCTTCGCCACTTCTACCTTGTATGTTCTCGATGCTGACGTAGTCCGCAGACGAAGTATTCTGGAAATTTATGGGGCATTGTGAACAGTTTCGGCGGCATCGATGTCCTTGCTGAACTCCATGGCACTAATCTTCACAGACTATCAAATGGATTAACAATGGATTCCCAGCTGCACGCGCTCTTCGACGACCTGTCGCTGTGGTTTGAAGCAGTACCGGTGAGCACTCCATGACAAATGATGCAACCTCGTGTCGCCCTAGCACATTTGATCTCCCCGATCCAGGACACTCTCAATACCTATACCATCAGAACAGCAGTCCCAAATCCAATTAGGACGCTCACGAACTTGCCCAATCCCCTTGTCGTCACTTTCACAACGACTGACAACAACCTGGAGCTACCTAATCCGAAGTACCTCAGGATTCACGCAGCTGTTTGTCGCGTTGCCCATATGTCGGGTGCTGCAGAGTACTTGGATTTGTATGATCGAGAAGTCGAAGAGAAGAATGTCATGGCTTATGATGGCTCCTCGGCGGATCTTCTTGTTTCTCGACTTGCTCGGGTAGCTCTTTCGGCGTAAATTCAGTGTTAGTCGCGTTAGGAAGTTGGCGAAGTTACCAGTCATGGAAGCGTATGTATACAGTACACACATCTCATTATTTCTCTACAACTTTGCAGGCAACCCCAACATATGGCGCTACTGTTTCTGTTCTAGTGCTGCGCGTGTATTGTCACACCTTCTACAGACCCACCATCAACCATTGAGCAGCCTACTGACCTTGCCCAGGATGGGAAACACAACCGTGCGTGTATTAGTGATCCGTCTCATTTCCGAGGAGGTTACTAGATACCTACCGTCATTTCCCGTCCGACCGCCAACGTCGACAGTACAGCTCAACCCTACCAAGCCTCTATCGCCAAGAGGGACAGCACGTAACTTAAATCGGGCAAGGTTACCTAGATCTATGCCTCTTGGAGAAGAAATCTCGGAGGGTATCACCCCAGTCGTTGAGAGGCTTGTCGAACGTGGGGATCAGGGGCATCATGGAACCATTTCATGCTCACGCGATAGATATTGCCTTGCAGACAATCCCCGCTTGGGTAGCTTCCACGAGAGAGATAAGTCGAGTCATTGACTGATTGACGACTGGTCAGTCGAGGGGAAAATTGTCAGCGGTGTTTACCTGGGGGTGAACGCTTGTAATGGTGCGCCGTACTCCTCATCCGAGCACTGGTGAACTAGCTGTTGTTATTCCACTCTGTCACTTCCGACATGCACTTACATCCCCGGTCCCCCGGGGGTCTTCTCTGGCCAGGTATTGCTACACTAGAAATCGCGACAGGCCAAGGATGACCTAAAAGCTACGATCACTATCACGTAGAGACGCTTAGCTTTCGTTAACTTTTTCTCGTGAGGTTCGGCAATATCATAAGGCTACTCGAGGCATGCCAGTGGGAGAGCATCAATGTAACTAACCATATGTAGAGCAATCGTACACGTACATTCGCATCCTTTTCCCGGGATGCGTCAGCCTCATTAACATGGAAAAGCACACAACCTCCTCTCCGCGCGTCTCGTTTCTGCTCCCAAATCCTGATTCTCCCTCAAAAGGTGTTACCGCGGACAGATTGGATCCAGGCTGACGTTGCGTGTGGATACTATCAAAACGCGACTGTCAGATGGTTTTTCGACGCGCGGGCGACTGCGCAACGTTACCTGCCAAACCATCACACCCCCATCTGTAACCAAGCGCTCTTCAGCGTTCTATTCTCTTGGAGTGAAGAGCATCGAAACTTACTCCATCCGGACGAATGAGCCTGTGCGACGCACGAAGCAAGCGTCGAGGTGGACATCCACCCGTTGCTGGCATCCGAAGCCGTAGCGGGTTTGCCGATCACGATCTTGTCGAGAGAGACGCCATTGTCTGAGATTTGGAAAAGTGCTGATCCGGGCCAGGTCGACGACGACGCGGTGAGGAGGCCGGCGCAGGTTGTGTATTCGGATGCTCCCTCTGCAAGGCGAGGCGCTCAGCTCGTTACATACGACAGGTCGCCAACCTACGGTTATAGAACTGGAGTATTGGAAATTTTGTGAAATCATGCGTGAAAAATAATATGTAAACCATACTTGAATGTTGTACTGAAGTAGACAATCGGTCCAATATCCTGTACGGAACATTTTATGACGCACCCAGTCAATCAGAGAGCCGACACTCTTATGAACTTGCAGATATCCTCCTCCAGTCCACATGTTGGGAGAGAACCAAGGCGCGACGGCTACACGGTGAAATTCGGCACTTGTCATACAAATGCAAATTCAAAGGACCCACGAGCATGACTGATAATATACTGTCCCTGAGGTAGCTGACTGCGGAGCGCCCGAGTAAAGGAGATAAGCCACGACTCCGCGGTACCTGCGTCAAATGCACCAAAGTCCTAGCATGTCGGAAAAAAAACACACACACACACATCAGTTCCCTGCGCTCCACTAATGAACCGAAGTCATACCTCGTAGTCGACGTCAACTCCCTGTATATCATACTGTTTCACCCAGGAAGCCAAATTGTTGGCGACAGTAGTCGGGTTGGTCCCCGATGTCGTCGGTACATCGGTAGATCCAAATGCGGACACGATCAACGAGATTCCTGCAGCGTTGTATTCCTGCAGGTAAGACGTACGCTGGCTGGCCGTGAGCTCCACCCAGCCCTCGGCCATGTCGGCTGCCCCGCTGAGCAGCCAGAAGGACAGAGCACTAGGTTGTGGTTGGTCTCGCTGCGTTCGTACTTCACGACAGTCCACTCACTAGACGTTGTACCCCTGCAAGTAAAGTAGTGTCAGTGAGTGATCATGCGCGTGAACGGACGCGCACATTCAGCTGTGCAGCGGACGGAAGGGGGGAGACCCAGGTGTCGTCGTAGACAACAAATCGAGGTGCGGCAGGTGTTGACCTCTTCAAAAGGTCACGAGCTCCCAGACTGAGACCCTCGAGCTTATCCGCAAGCGGAACAGCCAGGGTCTGTCCAAGAAGAGAGAAAGCGGCAAGAGACGCGGCTACACAAGCGCGGAGAAACACCATGTTGTTGGCTCGAGGGGCTGATTTCGAGACACAGGAGAACCAGAGAGGTGATGTTACCCTTCAGCATGACCCTGCGGCATTTTATACGAGGGCTATCTTTCCATTCGGATGCAGATGTTAAATTAGTTTGCTGGGGTCAGTCCAAGGGATACTTCATGGACTGAGCACTTAGGGGGAAACGACGATACCACGGCCACGAACGGTTATCTGGTTTCTGAGTCACATGGATCGTGTGGTCATTTGCGAGTCGTGACGACGCTCGAACGGGGTTCCACCTCGCAAACCACGCAGTCTGTAGTCCTAAAGCTGATGTCTGCTTGTGGTCTTTCATCGGGGGCTTTGAGTATTCATTGAAGCCGAATGGTCCCCCCCGGGAAAAGAGCAGAGTAGTATTAGTATCTAGCGAAATAATTTTTCAGAACGGGAATCCCATGATTGACCGAGAGGATTGGAGGACCACGAGATTCGCAAGCACTATCCCGGGACTGGTCCCTGAAATAGGGTAACTCGGAGCACATGGCTCGATAGCATCGGGCTCCGACCTGTGGAAACATTTTGATACCCAACATTCGTGCTTACCAATTGAACGCATTCCTTGGTTGTGACAGAGAGAGAATTTGATACGAGCACAAAGAAACACTGAGCAGGTGGATCGACTGAGGCTCGACAACTCCGCCTGCAGGATGATCAAATTCGACCGATATGTAGAATGCATCCCAATTATCACGCGGAAGTGAGCTTCCAACTGTCAGGCCCGAGAACGCTGTATTTCGCGACATGCCGTCGAGGTCACCTTCTCGGAGTTACTACCAATCTTGACTTGTCACCACATGGCCGATCACTTGATAGCTAAGCACAGCGGGTGGTAAGTTATTAGTGCCAGCAAGGCTGATAAGAATGTCATCGTCGCGTGCCAATTTCGTATGTCTACGCCGGCGGCGGGATTCTGCTTCACGTGAGCTCTACCAGCGCTTACCAGTACCACTGGAAGACGATGATCCGGAGGATTCGACTGCGCGGCCTGCCAGCGCCAGCATGATCGTACTTGACTGGACTCGAATACAAGCCGGGAAGGCCTGGCACCCAGGTGAGCCCAATCGGGAGCAAGAGATAAAACCCTCACAAGTGTTCGTCTCGTGGGCCGCCCTCAGCTGGGACCGTGCCACGTGTGCATTCCTCAGCGACATGTGCTGTCATAATCAAGTGTCACAGGGCAGTACTAGAGTGTAAAGGACAAGAACGGACTCCAAAGCCAAGATGCGGCGTCTCCCTGGAATGCGTGAGCAACACGTCCTCCCAGAACGTCAAATCGGTCTCCGTGCCACGCATGCACATTGATGGCTCAGGCTACACTGCTTGAAAGTCCTCGCCTGGTGGAGCATCATCGAGTCCTGCTGCATCCCTCCTCAATTCCTGGGACTCGCCGTACTCGAGACCCAGCTCTTCCTCTGTTTCGTAGTCAGCCATTGGTTCCTCAACTTCCTCCGCGAACTCTGGGACGTAGCCTCCGCCTTCACCCTCACCCACTTCTTCATTTTCCCCTGTCCGTATGCTCATATCGACATCTTCGGTCGTGTGCGATATCGACGATGGGACACCCGTCCGAGGCAATGTCGTAAATGGTGGGGGAAGGGGTTCCTTTACTTTCCCTTTCGGGCGCGAAGCTAGCGATGCGTTTTCGTCCTCCTTCTCTTTACCCTTTCCTAGACCGCCATTGCGATCCAGAGCACTCTTCCGATTCTTGTCACCCTTTGTGTTGTTCCTGTAAACTGTCCGAGCATTGAGATGCCAAACCACTAGTGTAACAACAAGTTACTTTGGAGTTCATTCTGCAACGGATCAATCATGTCCCCAAATTCGATCATCTCTAGCGCTTTGAGGACATCAGAGGCAGAAATGCTCTTGTGTTGCTTCGAGAGAGCGACGTCGTGTGCCCTAGGGCGACTGCGGTTAACATTCAATCCCTTTTGAAAAGTCTCGGCCTCACGTGGCGGCTAGCGAAACTCGTGAGCTGCTTGCCAAGAGATCATCCATCAGACTGCTAACCGAGGTAGTTGATAAATACAGTGGACCCTTTTACAAGAGAAAGGACGGTCTCTTTTTGCAACTTGACATTGTCCGGAATCTCTAAGACGTTCAATGATACTACCAGAGGGAACGCCGATGCGAGAACTCACGGCTGACTTGGCGATTTTTGTGACAATGCTCTTTGGTAGCTCGAAATTTTCGATGCCTTCAGAAACCAGGTCTTGCTGGGCTTGAGCGGATATGGGGCCTCCGCCCGCGTCCTTTCGGGGCATCGTGTCGTGACAGCGAAAGGTACTGGTGGTACCAGGACACTAGGAAAAGCGCATGCGTGGACGAGTGGTCACGTGATGAGGAGTACTACAGCGATCACTTTCACAACTGTGACGTGGCCAGGCTTGTACCGCGGACAGCTCGAAGCAACGCAGGGTAATGTGAGTGACGGTTTCTTTCATACATCTTGCAGCACCGTCTTATTCCTTTTTCCCAGTCGCAGCCTCGATGCGACAGGGATGTTTCCTGTTCCTAAAGGACTTCGACTCCTGCTTTGGCTTTCTCTTGTCCACTGCGTAGGGATATACTTATTCACAAGGGGATTTCTCTTGAGCCGGTTATCTCTTCCAGACCGAAACGAATGCGGTCATGGCCGGTGCGCGTCCCTCGCGACACACAAAAGGGCTGTTATAGTGATCATCGACGCCCTCCGATTCGACTTCATTTCCGACCACCCACCTGAACCTCCCTCACCATACCATCATAACATTCTTAAACTTCCTCGGGAGCTCACAGCTTCCCACCCCCATCACTCCCTGATATTCAACGCCTATGCCGACCCGCCGACCACGACGCTCCAGCGTATCAAGGGGCTCACAACCGGTTCACTTCCAACGTTCGTCGATGTTGGAGAAAGCTTTGGGGGCTCTGCTGTCAATGAAGATTCCTTGCTGCACCAGCTCGCGGCCGCTGGCCGGAAGGTCAGCAGCGCGGTCCCTCTGTGTCGTGCTTTATATACGCCTGAAAGGTTGCTCTCGCAGGCGACGACACGTGGATGACGGTATTCCCTGACATTCTTGATCATAACATGTCCTTTCCCTTTGACTCGTTCAACGTCGAAGACCTGCATACGGTGGATGAAGGGGTCATTTCGAACCTGTTACCCATGGTGAAGCATCATTCGCAATCTTGGGGCCTCGCAATCGGTCACGGACTTGGTGTCGACCACGCTGGACACCGTGTCGGACCAGAGCATCCGGTCATGAAGGCCAAGTTGGAACAAATGAACGACTTTCTGGCCGAGCTCGTTGATGCCATCGACGAAGATACACTGCTAGTCTTGCTCGGAGACCATGGCATGGATCGTACAGGCAACCATGGAGGCGACAGTGTTCTAGAGACGATGGCAGGCGTCTGGATTTACAGCAAGGGCCCAGCACTGTCCCAGGGATCCACGTCGTTTCCGACCCCCCTTGTTCCTACCATTGTATTTCCAGGAGAGACTGTTCCTCATCGATACATCCAGCAAATTGACCTCGTTCCTACGATATCGCTCCTCCTTGGCCTACCTATTCCGTTCAACAATCTTGGGAGCATCATTCCAGAAGCCTTTGACCGCGGCCCAAACGAAGCTGGCATCCAGAAAGCTCTCGAACTCAATGCGAATCAGATAAAGAAGTACTTGGACACGTACCGTGCAAGTCAGTCTGGTGGAGAACTTGACGAGTTTTGGCTCCAGCTTTCAGAGAGCTGGGCCGAAGCACAAACTGCGCCTTCCGAGGACTCCCTTGTTACTCACTGGAGGTTTAATCGCCTCTCGCTGTCAGCGTGTCGTACCCTATGGGCACGGTTCAATCTCTACTTGATTGGCGTTGGTCTGGTCGTCATGGTCCTCGGTATTGTCGCGACATATTGCGCGTACCAATTACTTGGCGACAGTACCGAAAATGCGGAGGAACGCCATGGGAGGGCACTATATACTGCCTTTACAGCGGGTGCTACTGGGTTGGCGTTGGGTACTGTGACTCACTTTCCTCTGCAGAAGTGGTTGGACGGGGTTCACCCCCATCACGCTTCCCTCTTTGGGGGTGCGCTTGTGTCTGCGCTTATGTTCGTGCTTGCGTGCCGTCCTACCTTTCGCCGCGACCAGGTGACCTCTGCTCCGATCATCCCCGTCCTTCACGCGCTTTGTTTTGCTTCTAATTCTTTTACCATCTGGGAAGATCGCATCGTCCTTTTCCTCACCATTACATCACTTGTTCCCACTTTCCTGACCGGATTTACTGCACCGACACCCCGCCTTCGGTACCGCATCCTCGGATTTTCTGCGCTCTTCGCGGCCTGTGTCAGACTCATGGCAATTAGCACGGTGTGCAGAGAGGAGCAGCACCCTTATTGCACCGTGACATTCTACATCTCGCCTACGTCGTCCGCTCCTCCCATTCTTGCCTTGCTCGTCGCACCGGCTGCTGCCTTCGCTCTCCCATTCGTCATTCGACACATTTTGGCCATCTCAAAGTCGGAAAAGGGCTTAGCTAGAATACTTTTCCCATGGGCGCTTACGTCTGCTCTGCTTTGCGGGACTGGATTTTGGTTCTTGGAGTGGGCTCACTCGACGGAGTTCTTTGGTGACGACATAAACGCCTTTCTGCGTCTAACGCGGACGTTGCTGGCTCGAACATGCCTTGCAGCGATAGCCTTCGGTGGTATCACGCTATGGTGGACATCGCCTGTCTGTCTAGAGATCAGCACCGAAGGTGATGGCGACACATCCCAGGACGGACGAGAACAAAAAGCAAAGGTGACCATCCTGGGGTTTTCCAACGCCTTTGGTTCACCATACTTGGTGTTCTGGACAATGTTCCTAAGCGTCGTCTGGTTATGTACGCAGCTCACTGGTCAGATTGTTTTGGGGCTCGCGACTGTCGCCCTTCTGGCTCACCTCGAGGTTATCGACAGCGTCCGGGATGCCCATGGGCTCCGTGATGCATTCGCCTCGAGCAGACCAGCTACAACCTTGGACCTAAACACGCTCGGGCGAGATCTGTCGTTTTCAGAAGTCGTCCCTCTTGCGCTTCTGGCGGTCCATGCGTTCCACGGGACGGGCCACCAGCCCACGATACCGTCACTGCAATGGAAGTCGGCCTTTGTGTTTACTTCCACGGTGTCCTTTCCGTTTTCGCAGCTATCGGTTGTTGCCAACACACTCGGCCCCCACTTCTTGATGGGACTCGCATCACCCCTGCTCGCGCTCTGGAATCTGCCACCGTTGCCTCTTCCACGCCGCCTGACGGCATCCTCGCTGCGTGCAGGTCTCGGTGTGATGTTGTATTTTGGGATTCTCCTGTTGGGGAGCGCTACGAGCGCAACTGTGCTGAGGCGACACCTCATGGTGTGGAAGATCTTTGCGTCGAGGTACATGTTTGCCGCGCTCTCGTTG